>JABVXU010000126.1:0-135376 GCA_013365365.1 Cruorifilaria tuberocauda | reverse complement strand
CGAAGGCCAATTTCATGATTTATTTACTTGTTTTCTTGCAATCTTATAATTAAGTAAGCTTAAAAACACGCTATGTATAAAAAAAGAAGCAAGGGAGAAAGAGAGAGAGAGAGAGCTCTTGCAGTTTCGAACTTCTTGCTTTCAATTAATTGACTTCTTGGAAAGCATTTGGTATTTTTATTAGAATAATCAGAAATGTGTTAATTTGAATAAATAGTTTCTAGGACCAAAAAATTTGCACTTCTACTATGGAAATTTGTGATAAGAAAGATAAATTTCTAAGCATTATGAATGGATATTATCAGAACTTGAAATTGATAACAAATTCGAAATTCCCTCGGTAGTACATTACGATCATAGTTTGATATCTCTTAAATTTTCAATATAGCATCATTTATTAAACTTATTATCTTTACAAATCTTTGATTATTTATGAGAATACATATAGTACCTTTAGATAATTCTATTTTTAGGTTTTATGGTGATAAGGTGATCGAAGATTTATTATGTAAAGCTTATAAAAGTGGTAAAAATTAGTCCAATTTTATCTCATTTATTCTGTTTACTATTTTCTATGATTTAATCTCCTAAAATCCTTCATATTCACTTACTTATCTTTGCAAAATCATTTTACTTAAGAATGAATTACATTAAATTTACAAAAATTTTGGCAATTTTAAAAAATAATCTGATTTGCAATAAAAAGCAATAAGTAATCGCTGATGTTCAAAATGATTTATTTTATTTTTAAATTAATTTTTCATTATTTGTTGTAACCATTACAAATATGTATTCAATAGGCAATCGATATGTTAATTTCATAAATTCATTAATTTATATTTTCCATTTAATATCAATGCAATCAACTTAAGTTTTTCATCCTTTCATCTCTTTATATGTTAATGGGCATGACTGAAGTGAAAGGGAATAATTATCTCATTTGAAAGAAAGTTGATACATTGCTTTTTTCCTTTCTCTCTCTCCTTGCCTTTCTCTTTTTCTACTCCCTCTCTCTCTCTCTCTCTTTGTTCATGTGACCGATGAAGTTAGTTTTCATGAAAATAGTTCATTTTTCTCTTATCTAAAGAATCATTCAAATTTGACTCAGCTCTTATCATTACATATTTCAGCAAGTTCCTTTTCTCTCTACTGTATTATCGATAAGTTCACTAATTTGCTGCTGCAGCCTTTCCTAGACGAAATTTGATGTCTGAAAATAGCAATAAAATGTTGAGCTGAAGAAGAAAATGAAGTATGGATGAAATTTAATGGTAATTTAAATAATATTGATGGTAATAAATTAGTTATTGACTATTATAAGAAATTTACTTCAAATGGAATAAAATTATGAAATGAGTTTAATAAATTGACTAAATAAGTCACAAATATTGATAACTAATAAATAAATAGTTTTTAGAAAATGATCTTTTCTTTTTATCTTTGAAAGATTTTTAAAGCTCGAATTAAAATATTCTATGGGAATTTTTGGTTGAATTTTTTCTTAACTTAACAATAGAAATAGCCAATGATAATAGAGCCATAAACAGAGGTGATTAAATTGATGAAAGTATAATTAGTAAATAGAATGAATTGAGTATTAGTTATCATATCGTCATTGTTTCAATCTATAATTTAAATGATAATTAAACTGAGATTTGAATATTTTGATTTATTTAAATCTATCTTATGAAAGTTAGTTAAGTACTTTATAGGATATGAAGAGAAATATTACATGTTAGGACACGATAGCACTGATTTGTTAATGCTGGCATCCTTTTTGGTAATTGCTCACTCTATGCTTGTTCGAAATGCAATTTCATTTCTTGCTTTAACCGATGATTTCGAATTGGATCGGCAACTTCCAAGTGTTACCTGTCGACAATGCGTTCAACTTTGGCATATGTTAGCTAAAGACTTTCATTCTACGTGTGGACCACATTCACGTACCTGTACGGGCAACGTTTGCTTTATGAGTATGTTTTGAAATTACCTCGTACAAAATTTTCAAAAGAAATTTCTTCTATCATTGTTAGATAATAATGCTTTGTTGAGTTTCATTATATCATTGTTTTCTATAAGTTTGCAATTTACTCACTTGAAATTAATTTGTGGTTCCTGACGAATTTTATGTTCACAAACTTTAATAAAAAAAAACACGAATGAAATTTTTAATATTATTGTCTTCGATCACCCACTAATATACTTATACTATTCTACATTAATTACAGGTACTGATTTTGGAAATATATTAAATAATAGTTTAAATTTTCAACTGAAAAAAAAGTTTTATTTGGCGTTCAATTAATCCATAGAACATTAGATCACATGATATGTACATCAATAATAGATTTAAGTCCTCTTATCATTTTAATAAAATATGATGATTTCAGGTGAAGTAAACCTTAAATGATGATAAAATAAAGTAATAGTGACTCCAGGTGAAGTAAGCTTAAATGCTGCATATAATCAAATATTTTAGGGCAGTGTAAAAATTGTCCGGTCTATCAGTACATGGCCGGTTGCTTAACATTAACTGATTGGCAAATTACCGACTTAACATTTTCACGACAACGTGCTGAATTGCTTGCGACACGTGTAGGAGCTACGCTTCTTTGCGAAGATTCGGTGAATCAGACGACCTGTATTTGCAATCGTAAAAATAAGTGCAACGATATTCATGCACGAGCACCATTCTCAACGTACAGTGGTAGGTCTTCAATATCTGGGGTCAAGCAGCTAAGATCAAATGGCTGGCTAGGATAAGATATGGATAGTAAAAGATGCTTGCATTATGGTTATCATTAACATATAATTTTTCGCAGCACCACTGTTCGGTGGTATTATAAATTTCGATGTCGTAATCGCTAAAATAGATCCGTACTACAATGATGTGATCCGATCAAAGCATTCATCGAGGCATTACATAACTGATATGGCAATCCGCGCAATGTCTTTTCAAACATACTTTTTAAATTGCTCAACGTTTTTCCTTTCGCTTTTCTTGCCTTTATATAATGGATACTTTGATACATGACATAAAAGTTTAATATTAATTTAAAGATTATAATCACTTGCAAAAATAACTTTCAAATTATGTCTTTTTTTAAAGTAAAATATTTTTTATGTAATATAATCTAAAGAATCTTGAAATAGTATATTGGATTTTGGATTTTATTAATATTATAACTTGTACTTGTAACTCATTTAAACTGTTATATGAATAAATTATGATTTGTACCAGTAATTTTCAAAATTTACAGTCATGGCTTTAAAATATTGTCTGCGAAAAACTGTATAAATGAAATTTTTTTGCTAGTGCGAGAAATGTTTTTCAAAAAAAAATGACCTTTTTTCGAATGTTATATTTTGCTCTCCTTCAGTAATATATTGCTTCCAATTAAAAACCAGCTATTTAACTTAAGTGTGAGACATGTTTAATCCCCCATCTCTTAATAGTGTATTTTTCATCTATTACATTTCACTATATTTTATACAGTGTACACTATTATCTGTTCAGTGTGACATCGGAAGAAATATTTAATGCAATAGTAAAATAAAATAAAATATTTTTCCTGAGTGATTTTGTGTTTGTAACTTAACATTTTCCATTTTTCAATTTAAATCGGAAAATTCTAACAGGTATTTATAACTGTAAAAGGACATGTCGGTAAGTAAGTTTATTATTCTTAATTAATTAAGTAAATTAATAAGTTAATTAATTAAATATTCGCCTTAGTTTTAGCTAAATTATATTATTATCAATTAAACTACTCATTTCCCATAAGTGTGTTGGAGTAAGAAATCATGTTTCCAAAGATTGAAATGGAAAATTGAAAAAAAAAAGGAAAGAAGGAACGAATCGAAATTGGCAAACACTTTTTTGTGGTCAATTTCATTGTTTCATACAGCCTTTGGCTCAAATTTGAAAGGGAAGTAAAGCTAAAGAAAATTGTTTAGAGCTGCAATTATTTAAAGAAGCAAACTTTTGAGGAAGATCCTTTTGCTTTCAATTGACACTGCTATTTTCCACGTAGACTAAAAAGTGATATAAAATTTTCATTTTCTTCTTAAACATTTAGCAAGTACACATAATTTGGCTTTCTTTAAATCACACTGCCTTTATCTCAAGCTGATGAACATTAAAAAAAAGGTAAAGGGAAATATGAAGAACAAAAGCAAATACAACAACCAAACCAGTAATTTATTTTTATATAAATCACAGCAAGATAATTACAGATATAGAAGAGAGCATTTTGATATGGAAGATTTTCATTTTTCTCTGAAATTTAAATGCTTATTAAACTTAAATATTATTATCATATATTAATGCAAACAAATTCGCTTGTGCATAAAATGACATACCATTAAGTCTTGAGGATATGAGCTTGACGAAAACTGAGCTGAAAATGATAGCAATAATGATTTTTGATCTTTACAACATTAATGATTAAGACGTACAATGAAGTAAAAACAAATTCTACCGACTGCAAATCTGCAAAATTGTAATCTGAATCAGAATCATCGAGTACATACATGAAAATGAAACTGCTTGAAAATTTTCAGATGGGAATCAAAATCGTACTTCGACAGAGTAAAAAAAATCACCGAAAAAGTGTAAGGTTTTTTGAAAAGTTAAATTATAACGAAAAAGATGAAAAAACCAGTGCGAAGGTGATAGTTTTACCGAAATAAAATGAAAATTTTTTTAATATGAATAATTTGTCTTTATTCTGAAAAAAACTTACTTTCCTTACAGCATCTGTAAATAGTTCATGAACCAGACGTCGTGCTTCGCTGTTGTAGTCGTGTTGGGCCAACAATACCAAAATATCAGAATAAAGACAAAGCGAGGAGAAAATCTTACGATTGAATAAATAATTCCTCAAAAATTTCATTCTGATATTATTAAAGACTGGATCAAGCATACAAACAAATACGTGAAGCATCTTGTAATCCCAAACATTTCCATTTCTAATTATGGAAACTAGACAGTGAATAGGTGGAAATTAATTTGTACAATAATTTCTATTCGCAAATCACATTTGGATTATCATCTTGCTGTTCTTAGGCGCGGATGGGGGCAGTTAATGAATGAGGAAGTAAAGCATTGGATTACTTTTCCAATTAAACACTCTGCAATATTTTCCACATCGGAAAATCATTCCAAAATATTAATTTTGGCAATCAGTTATCCTATCAAAAGAAGTTGAAGAACGAAAATCAAAAAAGAAACTGCGCACTTACTTGAGCAACTTTTTTGAATTGAATGAACATTTTGATCCTTGTAGTGAAAACATAGATATTATTTCGTCTCTTGCTTCACTCGATACTTCAACTTCTAAGATATCTGTAAGCAGCAAACAAATAAAATGTTACTGAGAAAAAGAAAATCCTCATTTGCGCTATTTTACTTGACTCGAAAATCTGAAGTTTAAACGAATTAGAGATCATGCAGAATTACGATGGATTCATAAAGGTTCATTTAATAATCGGTTCACAAAAACAGCCGTCCCTATATGTATCAAATTTTCTTCTTCCTCGTACTTGAAGAATATAAAGTATATAATAAATTTTCATAAATGGATGAATTAAGTTAAAAACTATGCTAAATAAATAAATAATGATCAACTATTCAAAGCATTGGTAAACGAATTATATGTGCAAAATGAAGAATTTCGCCAGTAGTTTAAGCAGTTTAAAAAATGAAATCTAAAATTCAAAGAACAAACTTTTAGTGCCGAAATACTCCTCAGGCCATGAACAATAGAAACAATTATTGCTTAGGTGTTTTTGTTTAACAAGTGATGAACTACAGTTGTGCTCAATGAATTCGTCGTCGACAAATATGCCCTACAATTTCTTTTCATATTTTGTATACAACATATATTGTTCGCCACGCCATATTAGTAACAGCTATTTTAATTTAATTGAATGGTTTTGGGATGAAATTAAAGACAGCTACGACTAATTCTGATAGTTTGATGAGTTTGAAATGAGCAAGACCAGAAATTGAACTGAATTCGAATAGAGACAAATTTGGCATTATATAAAATTTGGCTCTTATAGTCTTAAAAATTAAAATTCAAACTATTACGAAAGCATATAAAACATCACAGACCTCTAGAAAAAGATCAGGAGTGCATGGCAGTAGTATGGATTGACCGGGCGAGTTGAACGGTTGAGATTCTGTAGTTTGTGATTCTGGTTTTCTTGAAAGTTCTGTGCGTTCATTTCCTATTAGATTCCGAAAGTCGCAGCAGTACAAAAACTAAACTTATTTAAAATAAAATAATCATTTTAGTAATGCTGTACATCCATTACACTTCAATTTGATGTGATATTGAAATCTTTGAAATAAGTGAACCAGAATTTTTGTAATGTCGAATTCGAAGGCTTCTCTTCCTTTTAATCTCTAGAATCTATGTTGAAGAATTCTGATAATCTCGGTCATTTCGTAGGAAATAACGTTAAAAATTATTTCAATCATTTATAAGAGATATAAAAATTATAGAAGATAACAAAATATAAAAAATGATAAGATTTGAAATTCATGGTTTATGAAAATTATTAGACAGATATTTAGAAATATCTATTAAAACTCTTGAGGATTAAATAGTAAAAGATAAACACACAGACTACCTTAATATCTAACATAGCAGCATAATTTATTGGAGTCTCAAGAGAACTGCTAAACGTGAGCATTTTCTTAAGCGAAAATGGAGGCAAGCGAAACTGATTACGAATTATTAAACACTCCTGGATTTCTTCCCTTGTCTATAAAACAAAAATTGTTTAAAATTTCATAATTAACTCGAAACTTTTTGCAAAATGCATCAGAATTTCATTGCCAAAATAGTAATTTCTCAAAATACCTGACATGATGAGAATATGCCCTCAAGAATGTGCATGAATCGATAATAATAATTATTCAACAATAATTATTCAATTAAAAATAATTTAAAGTAATAATAAACAAAGTAATTAACATTATGAAATTAATTTTAGTGATGATTACAGTAAGAAAGAGTGAATAAATCTTATCTTTATTATGCCCACTGCATTAACATTGCCATGCTTAAACAAAAGATTTTCAGATTTAAAAATCGTATGCTTGTAAACATCATTACTTCTATCTGAATAATTCATTTTTCCATACCAAAACACTCCATGATCTAAATTAATAGTTAAGTGACATCAGATATATTTGCAGCAATGTAATTTTTAGATAGATCTTTTTCAGATATTATATGTCGCATTAAAATGAAAATAAAATGGGAAATTACGGGTTACAATTTTGTTTTCTAAGCTGTTCCACTGCCAATATGTTAATACTTTTTTTTTGAAAAAGAGAAAAAACTTTTGATCGGTATTTAATCCTTTTTACCGAATTCATTCACTGTAATGGAGTTCTGACCATTCATTATTGTTGAATCTATTACACATTTGGATTTACAAGTTATGCCATCCACAAGATTATTGATACCAGTTAATGAAATTATTTCATCCTTGCCCTGATAAATGGTGTCTTTTTTTATCAAATATTTCTAAGAAATCAATTATTTTTTGCACATAAAAGGAGGAAGTCTGCGACTTTCAATGGATGTTATATGAAGAAAAATAAAATTTCATGACAACTCTGGATATTTCCAGTATGAACATATTTTCAATTAAGATAATAGAAGCAAGAAAATCTGATTCATACAAGATATTTCTGAAATTTTGCATTTAATATTTGAAATAAAAAGTGATTTGATTTTTTAAAGGCAATTTGCGTACTTCATTCTTCGAGTTTATTCCATATTGTGAAGGAAGCTTGCCATCAATGCACTGAATCCAAATTTTACTCATATCCATATTAACTTCTTTTAATAACAATATATTTGATTTTTTCCCACTGACGATAAATTTGTTACTTTCCCAGCCCAATGAAAATAACAAATCAGAACCTGAAAAATAATATATATGAACATGAAAATAATATTATTATAGTCAAATAACTTCACGTGCTCAAGACTGAAATTATGCCGTCCATTAAATTTGTGCAATATTTGCAAAACTCAATGTCTTAAGATATGACTAAGTTTGAAATCAATTAATTCTTAAATTATTTAAAATTACTTGCAGAAATGAACCCTAAATTCTGGTAATAAATTTAATTTTGACTTACTAACCAAGTTTTGTATTACCAATAAGATTGAGAACCCAGAAAGCTGTGCCTCGAATGCTAAGGACTGGACAACACTCAGCAAAGCGACATATAATTGGTACTGTTTCTGAAGGTAAAAGACCTGAAAAAATCTTTTCACCAACTATGGAGAAATACGGAATCATTGAATCATAGTAGAAAAGAACTTACTCGGATTCAGACTGGCAACAACATGTCCCAGAGCGTACAGCGCAGCTTTTAATTTGGATTTTTGATAAGTATCTGCTGGTAAAGGCGATTTACGTAAAACATTAATTAATCGATTAACTTCATTCGATTTCAACAATAGTTCACGACCGATATCATGCTGTGCTAGCTGTCCATAAAGATGCACTGGCATTGGTACATCTAATTTAGCAATCCTAAATTTATAAGATAAAATATTGGATGTAAAGTGTTAAACTTTCTTTTTAACTCTTTGGTTATCATTTATGAAATTTGTAAAGACAAAGAATGAAAGGGGTTCCCCATATTATATTGAGTTTCCTCTCAAAAAAAACAGAAAAATTTTTCTTTACATTCCACCCCTTTATCTCAAATTCATAAAAAATATACTGCCATTTTCGGTCAAATAGGCGAATACGAAATATTAAAGATATTAGAAAAAAAATATTTAAGTTTTTGAAAATTAATGATGAATGTCATTTATCACTGAGATAATGCGAAGTTATGGATAAATTATATAAGTGAACAAACCTCTCATTTGAAGGCCTTGCATACCGTCCATCGATTGAACGTTTGGAATTCAACAAAGCAACCCTAACATCCTCATCAATTATTTCGACGTAACGTATATTGAACTTCTACAGGTAACGAATTACAAGGATCAAAATACAATACTATTCTTAAAGTTTATTACAAACTAATAGAAGCAAATGACGCAGAAAAAATTTTGCTAATTAGTTCATTAAATTAGTAAAAACATTTTAAAACAAACTTTATCAAAAATGAATAAGACAGCTTAAATAATTATTTGATTATTAATCTAAATTTCTCTAACTAATGACTATAGAACAGAACGAACATTCAAATTTCCATACATTTGATATTTTCATGCAAAGTTATTCGACGATCTTCAATATTTATATATCGGATTTCTCATAGAACCTCAACCTCATTTCAACAAAATCCTTCAATTTTTAAGTCGGTTTATTAAAACTGATTCAATTGAACCTTTTTCCAATAATCGAGAGTTGTGAGAGTATCATGAGAATTGTCCTTTACGTAACTCTCACTAGAGAAAACATATGCTTTTAGCAAAGTTCCCGCATCACCAAATCCATCGAAACATATATCTTTAATAAGACGAACACTCTCCGGATAATGCTGTAAACAGATGTTGCAATCGTCAAGTCTAGTTGATATCAGAAAAATGAAATGATAATAATAGTGACAATAGAAACTTACGTACCAATAGCTTGATATCGTTAAATATCGACTAAAATTTAATAAATATATAAAGAAAAAATATATTTAAATTTTCAATCTTTCATTTATTTTTTTCAAATCTGAACTATTAATTTTGAAAGAAAAGTTGAAAAACCTCATTTCATTTCAAAAATTAATACTCAGATCCATTTTCATACATTTTTTGACAACAAGAATATTTTAGAGACCGAGAGAAAGTTTCAAACAAAGTACGTTTTTAAAAAATAAAAATTTCAAAGAATTAAGTAACCCAACATACCGGTATCCAACGGTGTAATAGACGCAAAGCATGTCGGACAAGTTTTGCTGAAGAATCCGCAAGTTGTCCTAACAACAATTTTATCCCCCAAACAGAGAAATCACTGATGTTGTGGGACAACAAAATGTTCAAAAATTGAGTTGTCCATTTCCTACCAGTCTAAAAATGATTATTTACAAATAAAATCAATAACACAAGCCCATTGGTATTTTCAAAAAAGGAGATTTTTATTCGTCCAATATTATTTAATATTTCCAGAACAACCAAAACTATAGAAATATAAGCAGCAAAAGAAACAGTACAGGACATCATTGAACTAATAAAAAGGCAATTAATTAATTGATGGTTCATCATTAATAGGATAGGAATTTTATTGTGTGGATGTAAATCTTTAAGAGTTGTATACTTGTTACATTTTCTTGTTTTGATTTTGTATTTTACAAATAAGGAAAAAAGTTAATTCGTTTTTTTTCAGAATGAAATCAGTCTATGAAATTTAAACTGGCATAAGTAAACGTGTCTCTCAATCTTTTTCAATATTATTTCTTTCAAATTAAATCAAATTAAAATTACTGATTCAATTTTAAAAATGATACCAGACAAGCGCCTGTGAGAGCTGTTTGAAGAATAAAACGATTGAAAGAATCTTCAGAACTGTAATCTAGACAGGACACAATGAGTTTAATATATTCCACATTTCTTGTATCTTTCACTAAATTTGCAAACCTGAAATTGTTTTATAATGCATACTTATTGATTTGATATACAAAATTGAGTAAAGAATGCAGTGAAATACGATTATTAAATGAGCAATTGTCTAAAAATCATTTCGAAATCCTGCAATTTAGCTTTGATCCTAAGTCAATTTTTACTTTCACTCATTGGTAATTACTGGTTAAAATATTCCGGTCCGTTTCAATTCTTTTTCTCAGTAACAATAAATTGCATTAAATCGAAAATATATTCACCTATGTGGTGAAGGAATTTTTGTAGAGAGAGCAGTAAAGGTGAAGAATATGAAATACAAATTAAATTAAAAGACATAAAATAAATTAGGAATTAATATTAATTTCATAGTTTTGAATTTTTCGAACTCTTTTTTCATAAGCTTCTAAGAATAGCTTTTTCAATATTCCATATGCTGTTCAATAGAATTAACAATCACCATTTAGTTCTCCATACTTTTCATGCATTTATACTACACTCATTAATTATCTGCTTTTATTTCCGTGATTTCGGTATATCCGCATGGTTTTGGTATAAGTTAATGAAATCGTCTCATTCTTGCCCTGATCGTAGTGGATATCAAGAAATTATCCGAAGAACCTTAAGTTTAGAAATTTTTTACCTTTTTCCTTAAATACTTCTTCATTGAAATATTATTTGCAACAATTGTGATTCGCCAATACAAGACGAATAGCGATTAAGCCACAAAAATTGATGAAATATCGATACTACAATGTTGGTCGTCATTTTGAGATCATCTCTTATTCAATCTTCACAGCACCAAAAAATCGGTGCCATTATAAATGTAATGACAACTTTAGACTGGATAGTCTATTTTAAAATATCCCTGTGGTATTAATCTATAGAAGTGGAACTTTAAAATTACTTTGAAAACGTTATATTATATAATACAACCACTCTTTCTCAGCGGCTCGTTAATCTATCCGTAAATTAGTGATGTGGTCGTTAATCGCCAATCGAATCCTAACCATCACCTATTACCTAAAAATATTTTCAATTCCCATCCTTGAGTTACTCATTTGTGAAT
The DNA here is from genome assembly GCA_013365365.1 of Cruorifilaria tuberocauda. Taxonomy (NCBI): domain Eukaryota; kingdom Metazoa; phylum Nematoda; class Chromadorea; order Rhabditida; family Onchocercidae; genus Cruorifilaria; species Cruorifilaria tuberocauda. The sequence continues at coordinate 123,709 of JABVXU010000126.1, read as the reverse complement.
AAATCAGATATGGAAATTGAAAATATTCTCATATAAAGCATAAGATGAATGATGTGAGAAGTATGTTTGTGTTGTTGAGAATGAAAAAGGAAAATTTTTAGGAATTTAAAAAACTTGTCCTATAAAAATTTTTCTGTTTTGCATATTTATTTCTCACATTTCCTCAATTGCATGAACTCGAAAAAAAACACAATGCGATGAGTAAGTGCTGCATAAATTAAACCAAACTCTGATAAAATGATTTATTTCGGAACTACTTTAAGGAACATCGTATTAGCCAGTTCACGAAGCAAAATTTTCTTGATTTGAATCTATTTAGAAAAATGCTTCATAAATGTATTAATCAGTTAATTGATTATAAATGATACTATCTACATCTTCTTTCAGTTTAGATTTAATTATATATAAGTAATATTGAAGAAATAAATATATCGCATTCAATCGATTTAACTCAAAATTCAGGATTTTTCCCCGCTCTATACTTAATCTGTTAATTAAAATATTTTATTAGCTATAATACATACACATTAAATGTTACCCTTGACATTATCATTATTCATTAAATCACTATAAGTAGGAAAATGAAATGATAATTATCAGGAAAATATGAGTGAAACGGTATCAATTGTTGACCACACCACTCCCTCTCCTTTCCTTTCATTTCCTTTTTAAAAATGTAGAATTTTCTCAATTTTCATGAAGAAATAATGGAGTAGTAGAAAGATAAGATTGAATTTGAAATATAAGGAAAAGGAAGCTGATTAATAGTGTCCACTTTGGCATTTATTTTCTTTTCTTCATATTCTCACTATGTATCTCTAATTTCTTCAATCTGATTATTTTATATACTACATACACAACGTTCAACAATTGTTTTCCACACTCAGTTGTCCGTCTATCCATCCGTCCATCCAACCGTCCACTCATTTATCCACCTATCCATCCATATACGTACATACGTAAATGATTACAAACAGGAACAACAATCAAACCCGATCTTAACATTCTTTCATCCCCTTCCCCGATCTCCTTTCAGGATGAATGAGTTTGATCCGAAAAGTTTCTCCCATTTCTCTTTTACCCCCTACTATGGTATAGAAGTTTTCTCCTTTTTAAGTGGTCGATACAGCTACAAATGACCATCATCATCATCACCATTATCATCACCGTTGTCGTCATCATTATAATCATCATCATCATCATATCATCGTTATAGATTGGGATGGATGATGTGGACGAAAAATTTATTCATATTTGCAAACTCAATTTTAATCTACATTTTCCATTCTAACATACGGCTCTCTTTTATTCTAAAAATTTTTCAAGTTTTTTACCGTCCATAATTTCATTAGTCGAAAAAGAAACCAGCTACAATAAAATTTCAATTTTTACCACTATCCGCTTTAATCCACTTATATGCTGTGAAGTGAGGAAAGCTTACGATAATCATCAATCTTTCCACTTATTCTTTTTTTGATTATCTCCACCTACCACCACTTTCTCTTTTATAACACACTTCAGTTTTTTAACATTTCATCCGCTAACATACATTTGTTTTAAAATATTACTTCATTAATATTTTCTTCCTTCCTCAAAATATTCTTCATTTTTTCACTTTCATTCATTTCCAAAGTTTTTTATCTGAAAACAAATGTTAATACAATACCAATAATGTGATATGACATCTTTTCCCCAATAATTTAAGAAATGAAATATAAATCTAATTTTCATGAATTAATTCGTAAAATCATTTCTTCATACAAAGAACAGTTTATAAGTTACTTTTCTAATCGTAACCTCATATTCTTATGAATAAGGATTTTCTCATTTAAGCACATCTATAAAACAATAAGCATTCCTATTTGATTTCCTAAAGCTTTTTTCAGTAAAAAAGTAATAAAGAGAATTGTTCTTTTCATGTCTTTTTAGCAATTTTAAGCCGCTCAAATTTTAACACTTATATTGCTAAGAAACAATTTTCCACAATTTGATTCAAAAAATCAACTGGCCAGATAACTTTTCACAATTACCAGCTTCATTTTGAATCACCTAGAAAACATTTTTTAATCGCATAAAACGATGAAGCGGGAAAAATTAAATGCATTTCTCACAATTTTCCTTTCCTTAACTCTCATCGATAACTTTTTAAATGACTTCTATCAATTAGAATTCATTTTTCTTTTTGATTGAATGATCAAACATCATTAATGCTCATTAAAACTAGTAGTTAGTTCTCTCCTAATTTCCTTATAAAACTCACAATTACAGAACTATTCTTCACTTTTTCTTTTTATAATTTTTCTTTATAACCAATATTGAATTACTATTAAAAGCTCTACTAATTAATTATCAAAATTGTACAAGTTGAACAGCTTAACTTTTATATTTTGAGCAATGCATTATGATAATTTTAGAAATAACATATTGACTATCTATTTCACTTGTAAAATAGATGAGGAAATTTGTGGATCAATTAATAATCATGCAAGATAAAATAAATGCAAGTGAGCATAGAAACGAAAATTTTTCGTAATATTTTAAGTGGAACATATTTTAAATATATATTTTTAACTACAGGTCAAGTAAAATTCCCTCTTTTAATTTTTAATATTCACATATGAGAAAAATTTTTTCCATCTCTTTAGATAGATAAGGAAAATGATAAGTAGCGGTTGATAAAATTGGGATTATTCCTTGTTATGAATGAAAATAGAACAGTTTGAATGAAAATGAACAAAGATTGCTCTCTATATTAATTTGAGTGAATGCATATGATATTGTGAATGATGAAGGAGGATTTAATAGAAATGCTATTGTACATCGATGTAATTCATTAGCACTAGCTAGAAATGCCAAAAGCGAGAAATGTTCTCTCTTGTTTAATAAGACTATTAGTAATCAACAAATGAATTAGAAAAGGAATGACTCTATAGTTGTTAACTTCGTTTTTCCTGTTGACATTAGATATGACAATCGGATATGTTAACAGTATTGTTGATACTTCCTTTCTAATAGAATATTATTATTATTACATATTATTATTATTATTACTTATTACAAGAATATTATTATTACAGGTACAACAGGAACAGATGGACATGACATTGGTATTTTTATTCATAACAATTTCAATTCTCATTGGCAATACCGCCGCAGATTTGCCAAGTTGTGAACGGGCTAGGTGTCATCATTGTCAAGTGACTTTCATCGCTAGGATGTGTCCCGAAACTTGTAGACCATGCTTGAAGGAAACCACTGCCCCAGTATGTCTTGTCTTAAACAGAAAACTATCAGGCTTCAAATTAATATAAACTGCTTTACTAGGCAATGCATGTTTTAAACCAATTGTAAAGCAGTTAGTACTAATGGATGGATCGTCCTCAATAATTTTTGAGGCCTTAAAAATTTAATTTAATTTTTGGTATTAGAACTGCAATTGAATTTTATATTTTCAAAGATGATAAATTGATAAGAAAAAATAAATTTATAAAAAAACCGTTAATGATGAGCAGTTTAGATTTATGAAATAACAAAGTTCTTCAACAGAAGTAGAGAAAAAGTATAATACACGCAAAATAAATTTTTACTGGAAATAATGCTTTTTTCTGAATTTTGAAATGAATTGGAGTAGGGTTCATTGTAAAAATGTCTAGCATCATCAGTAATTTTCAAATTATTGGAAATGATCTATTTCAAAATATTACGTCTTGCAGATGATTAGAAATATCTTTAATACACTTTCTGCAACGATACTGTACTAGACATTTTGTATACTATATTTAAGTGGAAAAAATTATATTGGAGATGTTAAAATTTAAAATTTAAAAACCTTCTTTTACATATCGATATTCTTTTACATATTTTAAATCAGATGGAATCTATAATGGGTAGCATAAAATAATGTTGTCCATGTACAGCAACATAAATCAGTGTACAAGATCCAAAATATTGCCGCGTAAAATGACTTCTGTTTGAAATTCCATTGATAATTTCAGTTCTTGCCTCATCAAAATGTTTGTCAATTTTACAGATGAATATAATTACTTCAGGGACGATACCTGCCAAAGTTTATGAATAATTCATCCAACATTTTCCAACAATACCAACGACCTCAAGCCAGGACTGTAAGTACCCAACAACTATTACCACAGCATCTAACGCAAAATCCATCATACAATGCAAGGTATAGTTTGGTAAGTGATAAATTTAAATCTTTACAAAACATCTTAAATAATGAGATAAAGTAAGAGATAAATTAACTTAAATAACTAAAAGTTAAAAATGAAGGATATTCAGAAAGATTAATCGAAAATGCTAAATTTTTATTCTCAAATAATGATGTAGCAAATTTGAAATTAAAACTTAAAAACTAAATAGGAGCTATCTCGATGCATGAATAAAAATAAAATACGTGTAAAGGAATCACGCAGTTTTAATTTTTTGCTTCAGATATCTCCATTACCAACACAAGAATCACCATATGACTCATATCAATACCAATATTTACCACAACAACCTCAACCGGGAGTTCAACTTCCATCTGCAAGACCACTTCCTACTGCACCTCCCCCACTTGTACCAAATCAACAAACTGCTTTGATTAATACAGCATTTCCAACATTTCCGCCATTCCTAACATTCACTTTCCCAACACTCCCACCGTTCACGTTTCCAACGGTAAATTAATGATTCTAAAACCAAAAGATATGTTTGATAATTCAGTAGATTGACGAACTTTTATTGATGAAGATATTTACAAAAGAAATAAATATCAATACGATACTTATTCTTTCAATTTACTAAATCAGTGATATTCTTATTTATCTAATGCTCCTTATAAATCACTGAAAAATTAAAATAGAATTTCAATTAAATTAAAATCAAAGTTCTTTGCAGGTAACATATGCACCTCCTATTTATCAAAGCGCAATAGCTGAAATACCATCGAATCAATATCCCACTCAATCACATGTCCAAACATTATTTCAATCTCAAAGACAACGAACAGATATAGTTGGCTCTGAACAATCAGTTGCACCATATGAAGTTATCAATTCTCAATCTCAAATCTATTTGCAACCCCAACAAATTCAACGTCCACCAGCACCTTATGCAATTCAACAACAAGCCGTTCCGATGTATCCTATTAATAGACAATCACAACTACCTGTCCAACAATTACAACCACAACAGCAAACATCCTACCTGCAAGTTCAACAACCACAACAACAATTTTATACGACAAATCAACAATCTACTATACCCATTAGACCACTTCCACAATCTCATTTGTCTCAAAAGGTTTTTCTTCATTTTATTATCTAAATAATTAGTGTAGAATAACTCCAGCAGTGCATTTCTTCACAAATTATGCTAATTCAACAATTGAACATTTAATAGTGAATCAAAGTAATAAATGATCGAGATTGATAAGTCTTATATTATTCATCAGACTGTATGACTGATCTCCAAATTGTATGGTTAATTACGATAATTATCAAACAAAATGTTCTGTATTTGCTTAATTATTTCCATCATGATATAATGGCTGTTAATTAGCACAAATTTGCAATTTGTATTTACAGATAGCACGACCTGCACTATTGCCATCACAGGCATATAGTATCGATGCACCGACCAACTACATCGATGGATCGTACTATAAAACTGATCGAGAACGACCACCTCTTATTGCTCAGGTAATTCGTGCAAATATTTCAATTCATTACTTAATTTCATGCAATGAAGTATTGTTTGTATGTAAAAATTCCGAAATATTAATTCATCCTAATTCGATAAATAATTAAGTGCCCTCGACAACCCAACTGGGAACCATGCATAACCAAGGAAGTGGCTAATGATCGATTTAAATCATGCTGTCAAGAATTAGGGGAAGGATGTGCCGCGCTATGCAATTACGACGCAACTTTAACTACAGTTTGTCATTTTCCACTCCTTTTCAATAATTAATCAGCTAAAGTAAATTGGAAATATGGAGCAGCTTGACAAATTAACATTAATCCCATTAGTCACGGTAAAGCTCGAAGTTTATGACTCTTTGATTAAATTTGAATCAAATGAAAAGCAATTTGAGCTAAACATTTCTTTGTAAAACAAGATGCTTTTATAAGTGTTTTATTTTATTTATATTGTTGATGAATCCGTTCGAAATTTTAATAAATTCATTAACTAAACTATTGATACAAAATGACTGATCATCTCAAATTTCAATTTAGATTCAACTAGCAGTACTTACGGGGCGATGTCCTTTAAGCAAAGTCGGTGATGTGATGATTTGTGCAAGTGGATATCAAGATGCAACACCGTGCTGTGAAGCATATCATGTATTCGAATCTGGTTATGAGCACTGCAGGCCGTATTGTAATCCGTCTGCGGGATTACCACAGGGTGTCTTGCTTAGCGAACAATACAAATGTCTCGGAAAATTGAGCCAAATACAGCGATGTTTCTATGTTTCGCAACGGCCATAATTCTCTACTTTTCATGTATATTGTACACAATTTTTGTTTTTTGCGCTACATTTAAATTATATCAGTTTCTGGAAAGGAGGATTTTTTTTTGAAATTTTAAATTATATCAGTTTAAAATTATAGAGATCGAAAAGAATTTCAGACGAAAAAAGGAATACGATAGCTAAGTGAATGTATTTTCCAATTCTTAGAAAAATACAATTAATGTCCTTGTAAAATCGACCTATGATTTGTTACGAGCTTCTTGGATATGGGACTATTTAAAAGCACTGAAAGGTTGATTTAGTGCTGAATTTATATAAACGACAAAGTACGTCCATTTTCTACGATTTTCAAAAAGATAAGATTCAGGGATAGTTAATAAATTTGTATATCGCATGTATATCCCATACAATGATAAATATTGTATTTAACGGGACTATTACATTTTTCAAAATCGAAACGTAGAGCTTTTTAAACAGAGAAAGTTCTCTTCCATTAGCATCTCAAATAAGGTTCTTTTTTCTCTTAAGCTTCCCGTTTCAAAGATATGTAACTGAAGCAGTCAGAATTTATACTTAGATAAAATCAGTGAAATTGGTTAATGAAACTTGGGTTATGAATAACTTTTAAAATTGATAATTTATAAAGGCGTTTTCAATCAAATTTCAATTGACAGACGAAATGCACAAGAGCAAACAGCGCAATCATAAAAAAGTGGTAATTTTAGTGTTCAGATAACGAGCTTCCGAAAAATAAGAATGAAACCCAAAAATGGACGTCCTACTAGTTAGTTTGGAGTGTAACATTACACCAACAAAATGTTCAAATCAGCTGTTACTTAAAAGAGTGTGAAACAGTGAATTAATTACGCTATATTGAACAGGGATAGAAAAATTGCAGAAGCTAGTTGTAAACAAAAAATAAATCATGAAGGAACTAGAATGACAAATAAAATGAACAAATTGGTGACACAACTTTCAAACGTGAAAAACAAACGTCTACACAGCTGCTATATCTCATTACACTTTTTGATTTATTGAAATAACCACAAAAATGTATTACATATTTAATGATTTTCTTGCAGCTTTAGTTAATTTAGGGTTAACTTTAATCAAGTGAAAAGAATATACGATGAAAAGTTAAAAAAACCTTTACTTCCCTAACAGAAAAAAACTAACATCTGTAACAACGGCGTTGCTTCCAGCGTCTTCCTTCCTTCTTCGACTGAAGATATAGCACCAATAAATGCAAAATAATAGATCGAACCAGTATTCAACAGATTTTTGGGAGATAATGGCCCATTCAACAATGAGTCCTTAAAGATCCTACTTTAAGAATCTCAAGCTTTTTCTACTATTGCCTCATTTAATATAATTAATCAAGAAATGGATTTAAATACATCCAAATCTGTAAAAAAAAAGTACCATTGATATATTTGCTATAAAGTCGTTAATGAAATCTATTAATAGTTCGTTGTATTCTGCTTCCTCTGCCGCAAAAAGCAGTGAAACATGTATCCCGCGACAACAGCATATAATAATGAAGCGATCGTCATTAAAGTTAATCAGTGAGCCTTCCGTTGGACTCATAAATTTGAAGACCTAAAAATTGTTATTTGGATTTTGAAAATTTCAGCAATATTTCGAATGTTTCATCTGAAATTTATTTCTTTTCCGCATCGATTTCATTTCATGTGAAATCTCGCAATAAATGAAATCTATGTGAATAAGAAATAAATGCAAATAGAACTATGAATCACTAATAATGATTGTTGGTTATAATTATTACAAATAATATTGAAATATATTAAAGAAAACACATACGATTTTAAAAACACTGTAACATTTTCTGGAATATTTGATAGTTACATCTTTGTTGGAATAGTAAATTTGAAGTAACTGGAATAGTTTATCAATAATAGGCCAACAGAGCTTTCCATCAGATCCCACTGCTTTGAAAAGCAATTTCTCCATTATCTTATCAGTATCGTCTTAATAAATGACTTTTAGAATAAATAAATTAAACTAAATAGTATCTTTCAAATAACAATAAGCAGAATACTTTGCTACTAAGTATGGCAGTGGTTAAGAAGCGGAAAAGCATTCTACAGCATACATGAAATAAAGATTTTATTTAAAACTATGAGAAAGACTTTTTATAAATTCTAACAGATAGTGAGCTATTTTACCGGCATTTCCATCATTTCCATCATCACCATAGAAGTTCACGACCGATAAATTCGATTTACGCAGCCTTAGAGCAGTTGGACTACTTTGTACGAAAAGCTGGAGATTTGTGATTGGAAGTGGTTGCGTCTTCTGCGATAATGTTATATTGTTCAAAATGTGCAAACGGTTAAGCAGAATAATAACATTCCTAAAAAAAATTTGGCTATACAAATATGAATCGTTAAAATTTTTATCAACGAAGTACGCTATGGTAATGAAATTTTTGACAGTAATAGAGCAAGATAAATTATCGGTTGCAATCAACTAATCGATCTGTATGAGTTATTAAAAAGAAATAATCGAAAAATTTTTAACGAAAAACTTCGCAATTTCACTTTTTTACGGTTGTTCCTGATTATTACTATTATCAAAATTTAGAAGTTATTTCCAAGTTCTGGTTTGAAAACAAACCTTTGGTCGGCACATGTCAGAACCATTTTATTTATATTATTATCATAATCATCTAATGAACACTTTTTTGAAATATGCAATTCGCTATCTATTTGACAAGCACTATGCACAAGTGTTGGCAGACTTAAAACTCGAAGCCTCCACTCCATTGGTAAACAATTCGAACTCTGAAAAAACCATTTGAGGAAAATCAATTATATAGTATTTCTGTTTTCTAAGCGCAACATTAAAATGTTTTTTAAAAGGACATCTTCACCATGATTTACTTCTTTATACAAAACTTTTACGCTCCATTCATAATGAAACTGCACAATTTGTTCGAGCAGTTTGTGGAGGATCAAGGAAAAGTAAGTTTGACAAAGTTTTTCTATCGAAATAAAAGTATTGTCTTAAACCGAAATGAATTATCTTGCACTTAAGTTTGCAAAAAAGGAAAAGTAATATTACTGCAAGCAAAAGGTCATGAATCAAAAGTGTTGCTCTAAGTGCCACAGGATCATCTGGATCTTGCAATATGATCCTTGATAAAGCCTAAAAACAGTTATATGCATCACGTATAGCAAATAATTTTACTTTACATAGTTCATGAGTTTCAAAAAGATTAAATGCTTGCTCTCCAATAAATCTAAGTAAGAAAGTTAAAAACTTATATCAAAAATGACAAAATGAAGGTAGTCAGCAGAAGTAAAACGGAAATCGGTGATAGCAAACGAGCGTTTCGTCTACACTGCGAACTGTTGCAGGTTTTACAGTTACCTGAATTAAGTTGGCGTTGATGAGCAAGTAAACAACAACTGAACGGAATTGCATTAATAAATCGTTGACACTTAGATATTGCTGAAAAAATCAGTTGAAACGTCGATATGCTTCAATCTTTAAAATTAATAGTTTAAAAATAATCACTTCAAAAATTACTGCATATTTAGGCACGTAGCAAGCAAAGAATCTACTCAGTATACTATTCTCTCTACGTTATCGAACCAATAAATTAATGTGAAAGAAATTTTCAATTTTTTTTCTGTATCCATTCAAAACAAAAATGAATTTGCAAAACCTTACTTGATCAGTTTTTGAAATCATTTCATGCTCTAACAAAATAAACTCATTGCGTACAGAACATTTGCAGGCGTCCGGATAATACCTGGTTGCTATAATTTAATTCCTTCATTATATCATTACAAGCAACTTTGATAAACCACATGCTTGATAAACCGCACATCTCAGATCCGCAAGCTATCTGCCTTCTCAAAGTAGTTTATAGACTGCTCTTGATGGATAAAGATAACTAAAACTGCTCCATATGCTTTCAATGTTACTAAGATGCAATCTCAATCTGATTGCATCAGATATCCAACGATCCGTCAAGCTTAAATTATTACCTCCAGCCATAGCTTTCTGAATTCTCACTCGCCCTTCTCTCATCTGCATTCTCCTCTGAACGAGATCCAACAGTTGCTTATTATAGATACCTGATACCCATAAATAATATTCCCAAACTAAGAAACTGATCCAGTGCAACCTACTTCCTTTTTTATTTCTTACACCATTTTTCCTTCTTGCTTTTTAGTAGAAATCAAATAATTTTTTATTCCTTTATGGCAGCATCTTCTTCGTCCTCTCTATCGCTTTAATAGAATGATTTAAAAGAGATAAATAATCTTATAGGATTGCTTTCAGACATTACTTATCAAAACTTACAATAGTAATGAGTCATATGAAGCCAGTCCGTGAACTTTATTTTGGAATACGGAAGCTCCAAGACTTCACAGCAACATTCAATGACTAAATCACGGATTTTGCGGCTATTCTCATGTGTAGATCGACTCAATCCTATGTAATCGAAAAAACTGAAATATTTGGTAATTGCTCTGATTCAGTATTATGAACGTTAAGTATTAAATTGTATTTAAGAATTATTATTATCTCTTCCTATTGCAATATGAAAGAATAATCATTGAAGACAGTACGAATTTTAAATGTCAAGGACCAAAGAAAACTTCTAAGGCTTGAAAATAGATTCAAAAGAAGTATGTAAAGTTAATAATAATAATAACTTTTGCGAAAAATCGCACTTTAATGCAGAAGAGATCAAAGTTTTTTGATTACTCGCCGTTGAACAAGCAAAAAGACCAGCCCAAGTGTGCAACAGATTTAAAAATATTTGAGAAAAGTTTCCCAGATGGAAGGAATCATTTGATAGCCAGTACCGTTTCCTGTAATAATAATAATTTCAGCAATTAACTGAAATTAGTGAATAAATAAATATAATATATAAAACAGTGATAAAACGAAACCACAGTTAAACTAAAATTGAAATTGTGTCGCATCAGATGTAGCGTGCATCACTAAGCGACTCCCTATACCTAAACACAAGTGAAAAAATTATCATGGCGGTTTTTTAACAAAATTATAAATGTATTTTAATGTTCGAATTTCGATATGGTTTTCTTAATTCTCATCCAAACATAATAGAATCATCAAGGAATATAATTTTCTAAAAAATGTACTGAGATAAACAACTCACAATTCTATTGGTTCCTTTCGTTCAAAAAATTCGTTTTCAACTATCGAAACGAAAATTCGCTAAAACTGTGCAATAGCTTAAGACAAAAAAACAGCTTCTATAATTAATCAGTGACATTAATCAATTAGTAGTATAAATTCCGGAAATCCCATGGATCATATCAACATCGTCTCCAAGAACTGATGAATTAAAACAATATAAAGCAAGAAGCAATTAACGACATACATCCAAAACCAGTCTTAATTTAGCCTTCATCCTTAGTTGTGGCGAATCAAGCCAAGCACACAATATTCGTGAAACACAAGTGGATAAACGGTCATTAAATGCTGCATATGTAAAAAATTCGACAATCCAACCTATAAGTATTCTAATAAATGAAGCATGAATTAAGAGAAAAGTAATTATTTTGTAAATTTGCTAATCGAAAGACATCAAACCAATTCGTTTTCTGAATAAGAAAAACGCACGAAAAAAAAAAATTCACAATTTATATACCCGTATTAATAGAATTCAAAATGACATCTGGAACAACAGCAGCCTGTTCCATTATTATGGCAAAACATGAAAATGCCAGTCTGCAATATAATGAATTTATTTGGCATATGATTTCGGATTGAATAGATTTTGATTCCCATAGATCTTATTTCCATAAGCTTACTTACAAATATTTAAATTTGATTAACTTCAAAAATTCATTCTCTAAATTGAATTGTATTTCTGTTTATTGAGACAAAAAAGATTTTGGCTATGTTCAAAATGCAAGCACAAAGAAGAGCTTTTGTTCAAAAAAAATGGCAAATTATAAGTTCAGAGAAACTGAGTAATCAGAATTTGATGTTGATATGATGAAGTTAGAGAAATTGGAACATCAAATAATCTATGCAGCAGATGTATTGAATAACGGTTTCAAGATAGTATAGTCTGTTGATTTTGAAAACCTATGTAAGAGCTTTTAACGTTAAAAGCTCCTTCATACTAAATAAGTATATGATTCCTATAATTTTAGAGATGAATTGTTTAAGAAAAACTGACTTATCTTTCTTTTCCTTAACTTCTTTTCTGCCTGGTCGTATAGTGAAAAAACAACTGACAATTGAGATTAAAGCTCGATAAACGTTTCCTGGAAAAATGACACTCGAATAGTCTTTCTTCTTTAGTCCATTATTCGACTCTTTTATTTTTACATTCATACAATTTAACATCATTGAACATAATTTTAAAGCTTCAATGCGTTCGTCAGAATTAGTATCGATTTCCAAAGACCTGTAATAAGTTCCTTTGTTTGTATAAAAACTAAAATAAATTTCATTTTTACAGTGTTATTTTATGACTCGAAAATTTAAATAACTGTCAGAAAAAAGTTAGATACAAATCTCTCAGATTTCACTTTGCATTTAGCTGACGTGGAATATATCTGTAAAAACAAAATAACATTAGTTACTAGCTTAATACTGCTATTACTAGCGTAATAGCAGTGTTAAATTTCTTTTCTATTAAAATAGAAAGCTAAATACCAACCCTCTTTTCTACATTATCGTTCACTTTAAATAGATTATGAAAGAACAATAATAAAACCTTATTATGAAGTTGTCCATATGCATATTTAGCAATACTGACAAGTCATCTGGTAGCTGAGAAGCTTTTCGTAGAATGCGATATGTAATTGCACGTACCGAACTCACTTCCGATAACACATATCTAGCAACCCTGTCATAAAAATTGATTATTTTTTATAACCTTTAGTATTTAAATTTACAAACGACCTTCCATTCTCTCGCTATAAAGGCATATATCCATTCATATTTATATAGTTAAAACGCTATACTACTTGAAATTTTAAAACATATCTTTTGCAAACAGCATTGTAGAATCCATTTTGATTAGGAAGCTCTTCGATCCTAGGAAGTACAGAACACAAATTATTGAGATAACTGACAATTTCTTCAGCATTTTCCAGATCTTCTGCTCTAATATTAAGAGCTCGTTCAAGTGAATAATTAATTTCTGCACTCGGTACAATTTGCTGAGGCAACTTTTTCGTTTCTTGTAAACAATCTTTTCGACTATTGACTTCATTTCCTCAAAATAATAGAAATGCTTTAACCAAAACGATATTTTAAAAAATATTTACTGCCATAACTTCAACACATTAAAATAGACAGAAAATGGCTACTATATTAAAACAATACATATCAACAGAGAAAAATTCATACTTCTTGAAGAAAAGAACAGACGATTACGATTCGATAATCGATTAGACATTCGGATATATCAACAAATTTGTGACAAGTTACATCTGCTGAAATTTAAATTAGATACAGTAGAAATAACACGAAGAAAGAGCTCCAAGACTTGCATTTCTGAGCACTTTTCAAAATTCTAACTGAAAAGTTGTCTTTTTTTAAATTTAGACATTGTAATATGCGTAATATACAATCATCCCGATGTTTTCATTAACAATTCTTTAAATTACTTAACTTCCTATGCATTTTTCAACAAAATCAATGGCAAGCAAGAACTTTGACTTTGTTCCAAAAATGTTCATAAATTAAAATGAACAGAAAAAATAGAATTGAAATTAAAAGCGATTACGGATCCTCAGCACTTAACTCTAAGCGGATTTATATGGTTTCCCGTTCAAATACTTTGAGTTTATTATGGAAACTTGTCGTGAGAAATACTAGGTTGGTTTTGTCAGTGAAATGCATTTTTAATATGACTACACAAGCTATGTTTTATATCCAGAATTAGAAGTTAAAGCAGTTTATTCGCCGAAAATTTTTCATTTATTTCAAATAATTCAAAATCTCTATACGCTTCATTTAGAATACAAACATTTCATCAAACAAATTTTAGCATTTATTGCGCTCCTGTAAATGGAGATGACTACTTGAAGTAGTTTCTGTACCAAATGGTTTCTAGTTTCTCGCCAATTTAAGTTGGTCCATTTCAACAAATATTTTTTTTCAGTTCTTTTATCTAAATATACATTTATGATAAATGAAAATAATTCCTTCCAAGATTATTCAACAAAAAAGATGGAAATCAGCTAGCTTGATAGAATCTTAGATCAATACATTTATAGAAATCGTGAATAATCTCTTTCCTAATCTCTGCAGCGTTGCACGAAACCTGCATAGAACACTTATGCCAACGAAAACGTCAAATCTATCTATATATTATTGATGATTTGATCTGATCTAATTATTGCTGGAGATTAATAAAAATAAAAAATGAAAACATAGTGAGAATGCATAAAGGAAAATCATTAAAATTAAATTGATAAGGAAATAGTTTAAAATATAAAGGAGGAAGAAAGAGAGAAAAAGGCAACCAAAGATTAAAAGAAAGCAACAATCAAAGATAACAAGGATAGGTGATAACTGGTCAAGCTGATTTGTCAAGAAATTAAAATATACTAATTTTACGATACAACATTGTATTGGATTAAATAATTAATCTGGTATGAAAAGGTAACGAAGCGAATAGAAGCGAAAATTATCAGCTTTTCTTTCTTCTCTATTTTTAAGAAGAAAGATTAAGAGACAGTACAAAATTAAGTGCCCACCACAACCAAAAGTTACTCATCTTGCCGATGACGCAGTTCTGGAACTAGTTGGTGTATTAATGCGAGGCGATTGTTTTGTATGGTAGAGTTTTTATGCTCTTGTAATGAATTGGTCAGTGTGACCTTTTGATGCAATGGCTTGACCTTTAATATCATTTTCTCATTGTTTTGTATTGTTTGAATGATAGGATATGTTGTGACTTCACAAATGATTCTGAGAATGAAGGCACTTGAGTTAAGAAAAAGATGGAATTAGGAATTATTGTACAGAATGCACCCAAAAAGACTGTATGATTCCATAAGAATTACAAGAAAGTATGTTGTGAATTATGGTAACATTCAAGAGTGTTAAGATATTTACTATGATTCTCGACTATTTCTTTAATCTTTTTTTTGATGGGAGTAAGCAGAAGAATATAGAAAGGTAGGAATGGATACGACTGGTGTATTGCCAAGTGGATTTTAATGACGGATCATAGTGCTTTCTATACTGGAATATTTCATTCACTCTTCTCTCCCTTCGTTGCTGTTAAAATTTCTGTAAGATTCAATTAATTACTAGAATACTAAATTCACACTTTCATAAACTAATTTCTGTCCTTTCGGTTTTTGATATGTTTGGCAAGGACCATTTTCTTACATTTCCCAAACAAAATGGTTCTAATTCCGTAGAAATTGGATGTATTTAATATGAAAGATATTTGCCAGAAATTACTAACTTTAGGTTTTATCTATGTGTGTACAAATTATATATTGATGGATACCTTTATTTGCTGTTGTACCCCATGCAAACCACGATATCGACGACTTGTCGACGCCATTTATCCGAGGTAATTATTTTATTTAAGTTCCGAAATATGCCCAAGCATTTTACCGTTGTTGTCTTGACTTGTAAGGCGTGGTTTACTGATTGATTACTCAGTTCGACAGTTTATTTGCTGCCTTCAGTTTTGAATAAATATTGAGTTCAACTAATTTCATTTTGTATATCTTTTCAGCTCCTTAACTGAAGGTCTGATTAATTCGAATATGCAGAAGTTAACGTTTTATGCAATATCACGACCTGAAAAGTTGGATAGGATTGGTGAATACATTGTGTCGCGATTATCTAGAGATTTGTATCATCAAAGATACAACCAAGTTAAGGTAAACTAGGTCTTCTACAGTTTTTTTCTTAGCGAAAAATTCCATTCTTTGAAGAAGAATACAAATACTTTTATTTATTCTAGAACTAGGTACAGTTTCCATTCGTATAATCTGTGTAACAATGCTACAAAAATTGCGATTTTTTCGTAATTTAAATTTTAACTGTTAAATTAAGTATGGTTTCTAATTCACCGATTTTTTCAGTTAGAGAAAATTCAAAAATTGATAATTTGAAAAAGAAAAATTTTCAAGTTTGTCAATGAAATACTGAATTCAGATATCCGTAGAAGCGATGGACCAGCTGTTGCAAAGTTGTCATGATTTATCAAGTTTAAATAAGTTCATTGAACATTTCCTCAAAACGTTGCAGAAGTTATTGGAAACGAATCATTTCCAAATGGAGGTTAAATTTTTTATTTGCGCTAATAAATAAATTTCGAACTTTCTCTATTTTCGTGACACTTATTGTTTACTTACTGCAGTAGAATACTCACATCAGTTATTTTTTGAATAATATGTTTTACAGACATTTTGATATTCTTATTACTAAACTTTAAATTGGCCTTTAATTTTTTTGTGGAAATAAATAAATAGGATTTTTCAAATAATTCAAACACTAGTCTGATTACATGTATATATTTACTGACAGAATCACATAAAGCCATGATTATTAGATTGTTGACATGCTCGGAAAGTAAATCGAACTTACATTAACTTGAAAGATGATAGTTAAGGATTTATTTTTACAAATATGAGGAAAATAAAACACTTCGAAAATTTTAGATTCTAAAATAACTGTTTCTTTTTTTGAGAACTTCTGTTAGATTTATAAAATTAAATTCCAGAAACTAGCTACAGACTCATTCGTGAACTTTGCAAATATTGAAGAAAATACTCCTGCTTATCACCGAGAGTATGACTTCTTCATTTCTAAGTTTGCGTCAATGTGTCATGCAAACAACAGTGAAATTTCGAAAGATGCAAGATATGCAGGTTTACGAGGCCTAAGAGGTAGTTTAATTTTATTCCAATTTCAACAACTTCTAAAATTTTTTAATCTATCTTCTTCAGATGTTGAGTTTGTTATAGGCGTTATGTGGAAATCGACTACCGATCCACTGCAAACTAGTATATGGGAAAGACAATATATGGACAAAATCATCCCTTCGATTCTTTTTAATCTTCAGGAGGATGATGCTGGTAAATATTTTCATATTTTTAATTCTAGCTGTTTTTCTTTCTTTTTTTGATTTTTATGTAGTGAGGGTCAAATGAAAGCTTCTTAAGGATTTTATGAGATTCATGAAAATCATAAGAAATTAGCTTTTTCATATTTCATAGTATCTCTTATTTGCTCATTTTTCGTTTAAGTAATGGTTGCCTATAGCTTGTTTATTTTTATGTTTTAGACGAATCAAAGGAAAAAAGGAATAATCTCTTCTCAGTAATTGATCAACCCTATGCAATAGATAGTGTAGCGGAAAACCCGAGGGCCCTTGCTGATCAGTTTATACGGTGTGTTTATTTACACTTGTAGACTATATTTTATTCACATTCAGTTCTTTTTCGATCATAATAGCTATATTGCAAAATAAGCTTGTTAGCAGATGGTTGCAAATTTACAGCTTATAAATCAAATTTACTATTGCTTAAAAGTCTTCGATGTATGAAGTGAAGCACCAATAAGATATTTATTCATACCCTAGTAAGGAAATTAAGGTCATGATTCATTTCAAAATTTTTCATTCGAAATTCTGTAGAGAACTGATGGCAAAAGCACCTTTCGGTTTGGTTTCTGTTTTGGATCCAGTTCTGAAACATTGTGATTTACATGCGAAGTGGGAGCCTCCACCTATATTCGCTGTTTACACATTCCGTGCTATCATGTATAGTGTCAAAGACCCGAGTTTTGTTATCCAAGTAATTTTTCAGACTTTCTCAAGTTTTTATCAGCTAGTTGATTTCAGATTCATACATAATGTTTTTTGAATATAAATATCTTAATATCTATTTTTTCTGTTTTAATTCTGTTTTGCGTTGGTTTAATATTTCTAGGCTTTAATAACTCATTTGGAGAATATGTCAAATTCGAATGCATCTGTACGCATTGGCATTGCAACGGTTTTATCAAGCATTGTTTCGATTGCCGGTACCAGTATTGGACCGTCTTTAATAGGTTAGTATAAGGCAAAAACAATCTTTAGTCAATATATTGATATTTTAGGTCGATATTTTTCTGCTCTAAATTTTTTTGTGTTCCTTTTAAAGCTCAAAAAAGATTAGTCAAAATAGAAAATTTTAAGATTCAAAAGATGATTTGAAAAATAAAGTATAGGCTCCTAACAAATGGATTGGTTCAAGTAAAGTAGCTTCTAGTTTATATTAAAAAAAAGTTGAAAAAATGGGAAAGAATAGGGTATTCAAATCAATTAATTGATTTTCGGATGTTCGTTTAGATTAAAATTAAAAATGAATGCCCTATATCAATAAATAATCAAAAATTAATGTGAGTTGCAATTTTGCCATTAACGGAGTGTGTGTTTTTCCAATGATTTTTTTCTTTAAGAATTGATATCAGTTATTTTATTTAAGTTTTTGCATGTCGTGATTTATATCTATGACTCAGTTAAGATATGCATCATTAGTACTGATAAAAAAATAAAAAGACCAAAGCAGTCACAAGTAGAAATTTTAGAAGTTATGTCAATTGTTATTTTTGTAGCTGTTATAGATATCACTTCAGGTATATTCAATTCTCTACTGAAGCATCTACGTCGATCTGTCGAATTTCAACAGAGCGAAGAATGTCCATCGATTGAGGAGGAGAAAATATATCAGGAATCGCTGATTAATGCTATGGGTGACTATGCATACGCATTACCCGACTACCAGAAGGTAATTGAATCCATTTTTTACAAGCTTTACAAGAAAAGTTTACAATATGTCACTGCTGGCTTGTTTTATGCTGTTTTTTTTAATATTATTTTTTAATTCTTTACATACTCAAGATGTATTTTATGCCATTTTTTGGAGTTAGATTACAAATGTCTTTTTTTACTAGTAATCATGAATTAAGTCTCAATCCAAGCACGTTATGAAATCCTGTGAGTATACATAATGTTTTATTTTTCTGTTTCTAGGTGGAAATTATGCTTTTTATATCCGCTAACATACCAAATCTTGGAAAAGACGGTCAACCATTAAAACCGAGTGATACTTTTCTGCAGTATATACTTGTAAAAACACTCTTAAAGGTATCTTTCAATTTCAGGTATCGAAATTAGTTTTAATTTTTTTGATTGCAGTATCGCATAGATTTTCTTTAAAATTTTCACTTTTTTGAATTATCCTAATAATTTATGCTATTTTAAAATTTAACGTTGTTTTCATAAAAGTTTAATTTTCAGGTGGCAACAAAATATCGAACAGGTTTTATGTCTACGATATTTGGTAATAATTTCCCGAATACGCTGTTGCGATTAGCTTTAACTAGTGATCCTATCGTTCGTTTAGATACTCAGTGCATTTTCCACACCTTACTTGACAGGTTTAAATTTTATCTTCATTATTTATTTATTTATCCATCATTTAAATGGTTGCCTTAACTTCAGTTTCTAAGGTAATCTTTCCATTTTTTACGTATCCAACACGAAATACGAACTGTTTATATTTTCATGCTTTCGCTCCTATATTATCAAAAAACTTGGCAGAACTGCTTCATTTACAATTTGTGAAAAGAACATATATCTTTTAGGAAATTTCCTGAATTCTTAAATTTATCAGCAATTTATTTCGAAAAGTGATAATAACACTTACAGGCATGATAATTTGTCTGTATTACGGCATTTACCTTATGTCAACGATGTTACTGATTTGCAATTAACCTTCGAGAAATGTAGTCGGTCGGATGAAATGATCATGCGGAATTATGCACCGCATTTACTTAATGTTCTACATAGGTAAATATATGTGTAGACTGTGTTAGCAAGTCATAAACATCATTCAGTTCATCTGGTTTTTTTAATTTTCTGAATATCGGTTTACTGCTTGTTGCACAAAAATTCTTCATACATTTTTCTACGATAAGAAAGCTTGCAGATGTGTTTGGATGGTGCCCGATGATGAAACGCAAGAAGAACATATGGACGCAATCCTTTGCACAATGGCTTTATTATGCATTGAAGTTGGTTTTGATGAAGTAAGTTCCGCCTTCATTATTTTTTTAGTTTATTATTTAGATTTCACTGACCTGTTTAGTTTTTTTTTCTAATTTCTTGTTTAAAAACAGATGCACATCAGAAAATAACATTTGTGAGGCATTTTGAATGGTGCAGAAGTTTGCATTTTAATAAATGACTGTTTATTTCTAACTTTTAGACAGACCATTATTTCATTATTTCAAATGTAATAAGAGGTGATTTATAGTAATATTTTAGATGTTAATACAGTTATTCCGGTTGTCTTTCTCACTGCAGTCAATGGCACTGGAATCCTCGTTTCCTTTCAGTAGTGCGAAGCGTATATCTATCCATAATTTGGTAGCAAAATATCTGAACTTCAGCAGTCAGCTAATGGCCATACCATCTCTTTGTCAGCATGTGCAGCAGGTAATTTCTATTTTAAGAAGCTTGCATCAAAATCTCCGGAAAACATCAGCTTATAATCCATATTTACATGAGACAAAGCCGTTACAGGTTTTCTAATCTAAGAAATCTATGAATTAATGAAAAATTCACATATATTTCTTGGATTAGAATGTTCTATTCTGGTGAATTCATGTAATTTTCGCCTGCTTTTTAAATTTTTGAGGAAGTGGTTTGCATACATTTCAACCGTAGGGAGAATGAGATGTACGCAAATCTTACGAAGAACATTCGTAGGAACCCATGAAACGCTTTTGCATATATTAAATTTAAGAGCACAAACTATTATAAGTAAATTTCGGAAATATATATAATCTAGCATTTTTGCCCAAAATATGAAATTTATAATAAAACTCAATAATGAAGCACTTGGTTTAGATTGTGAAACAACGGGCGCTACGAGCTCATCAATCATTGAATCTTCTATCGGAATTACAATCCGATAAAAGAAGTCCTAAAAAGGCGCCGCTCGCATATGATGATGATGAGGAACAAACGGCACTTTGTCTTGAAGAGGATGAGGCAATTCTTTTTGATATCGATGATGTCAGCGAAATGCTAAAGGTAAAAAATGGGATTGAATTGTTGCAATTATTTTTAACACTTTCTTACCTTTCTGTTATCGGCATATCAATTTTTTATTTTTGTATGACTTTGGATGCTTGAATTGTTGCAAATATACTTTTGATCCCTTTTGTTTATAATTTTTTCTTGCTTCATTATAGGCTACTGGTAAGGATGTGAAGAACTTGACGGTACCATTCGTTTCGAAGGACGCAGCAGCATTAGCATCATCACTATCGGGTGACATGGTGGTAAATAGAGACTGGCCATTCAGAGAAGCTGAAAAAATAAATAATATCGATGGAACAGACACTAGCGGGATTGAAGAAAATACAATCTCGATTGATATAAGTATTGATTGGAGCCCATCTGAATCTGCGCAAACTTCTCGTAAAAATACTCTCTTTTCATCAACACTAGAAAGTAAGGATTTCCACTTTCTAAGAAAGTTTTAAAGGATTAATTAGGAAATTCCAGAAAAGAAAATGATGCGAGAGAGTTCCCAGCTTTCTCCATGCTCCCTTGTTAAAGCGTGGAGATCAATGAAGCAACTGTCGTAAAGACTTACTAGAAATTGCGGTTTTTTCTGTTTTTATTTGCTCATTGAAATTAGCTTCTTAATGTCAGTACTACTGCAGAATCGGATATGCCTCCAACAAATGTTAATGAACTGCGCAAAAATACGAATATGTCAATCGACCCGAGTGAAGAAGAAAAAAGAGAACAGGTATATATTACTTATTTCTGCTTTCCAAGTTTTTAGGTTTTTTTTTTAATCTGATACATACTCAGTGCCATAAAAAGCAAACAACTAAGTTTTATTGGTCGAAAATTGAAAATTAATGTTGTTAATGAAAAAATATGAATTAGCAATAATAAACGTAATTTAATATGATTCTTTTGCAGTACCGGACACAAAAAATTCTGAATAAGTTTCGTACTCAGGATTTCGATAAACTTGTAGAAGAAATGAATCAAGAACGTGAAGAAGTTGACTTATCGCGAACTGTGAAACGATTACTGCAGCGAAGTGATGATGCAAGTCGTATGAATGAATGCGGACGTTACAATAAACCGAAAAATATTTTTGAACTTAAATTACCTGAATCTTTTGTTTTTTAATACTATTTTATATAGTCTTAATTTAAAGATTTTAACTTAGAAACAAAATAAAAAAGTGGGAAATTCAACTGTATCTTTTATTCCTTACATAAATCAAGTTTCCAGCATCTGTATAAAAAATCTTCAGATCAAAAGATTTATAAGTGTATTTTTGAATATAGCTGTGGAACGACAATGCAATGTCCAATGCCCCATTAAGTGTTTTGTATTCACGTTCAAGAAGGCATACTGACAATGAAGATAATAATGAAGAGAATTTAATCGTTTACCTTAACATTGTAAACAACAAAGCTAAAATGGTTGCATGAATATTAAACACGAAAATCGAGCGAGTTAATTAAATTTAGTTCAATGGTTATGTACTGCATCACTGCAGCACTTAAGTTGAACTGTATTTCAATTGGGAGCACTTGAAATTAGTAACCTGATAGGATTCAATAAGCAGCCAGATTACATTTGGTGCTCTAGTAATTTTTTATGTGATTGTTTAATTGCAAATGTATCTTCTGCAAGTTTTTTGTCACTTCTTTCCCACTATTTATGCATAATTAACCGCGGCATTCCTTCGTTTAATGTACACCGATAAAAAATGTAAATTATTGTTGTATTTAGTAGAAGTCATTGTTCATAGATTTTGAAGGGATTACATAAAAATGATTTCTTTTGGACTTTTTAGACAATATTGGGCAAAATCTGCGGTGAAAATTTTAAAGCAAAGCCAGAAATTCTCATCATTGTGAATTGTTGGCATGTCTATCACTAATTAAATTTCCAATTCTTAGAGGAATTCTAGAATTGTCAGTTCCATTTCATTTTCCTGCTCTGAAGGAAAATGCTAGAGAAACAAGATTTACAATGTAATTTTTATCTTCAGCCTACAAACAACATCTTCAGGTCAGGTCAAAATATCGCCCATCTTCCATGTTATAATTGAGTAGTTTTCTACTCTTCCAAATCAACCTTTCAATAGCTAACGGCATTTTATATAAAACATTTATATTAATGGATAAATTTCTACACATAGATGGAACTGAAGTTGAAATTGCAGCTTCTTTCTCTTAAAAGGAGTTCAGCAAGAAAAGGCAATTTCTTACCTTAATAGGTAAAAAAGTGACAGAGCGAGAGGACAATGAGTTAGGATAAGTTCTCCTAGACACAAAATTACGATGAGGAATATAGGCACTTGCGGTGAGCAAATAATTAAAATAAGTTGGATATATTCAGGATAGAGTTGTGCAATTGATCTCTACTTCATTGTGGATGAATAAGAAATTCTATCCTTCCGGAAATATCACTCTCTCAATTCGGACAGTTCCATTCTTGCTTTCCAACGAATTCCTGGATCACTTCATTCTTTCCCATCCACCGTGCGCACCAGTGGGATGTATCAATTGCATTTAATGCTAGCTTCTCTGTTGGCACAGATTTTCTGCGAATGGACGGATGTATTGGACGTGGAGGTTGTGCGTTAAATGTGCTCACGTGTTACTTTTGGGTTGAGTAAGATATTATATGTAATGTGCTTATGAATATATTGATAACTCTAGTTTTTCTCATTTTTGCCCCCTTTGATTTTCTTAAGTTGAATTGATTCAAATATAATCTGCAAAATCTTTTTGTGAATTTTACTGAATTGATGTTCTATTGTAAAGGAACAATGTAAGGAACGTTCGAAAATTATGTGTATACTCTCTAGGCTTTAAAACACTTTATTTCAAAGCCTTAAAAATGCAGCCATTTACTGTGTTAGAAACGTTATCAAATTTTGATGATTGTAGAGTGTGAGAAACAAAACTACGAAGATGAATGAATCAACTAATACAGCACCAAGTAACTCGGAATCGAATCACAAAAAGAAAGATATAAGTGATGAAAAGAATCTTGTCGTTTCATTCATCCAATTTTTGCGTCAACGTATTTCACGTGAGCAGTGTACAACTGATCAGGTCGAGGGGATTGAAGGTTGTTATTTTATTACACTTTATCCGTAATGACGCAGTTGTTAGCATATTTCAAATTAGACAATGGCTGTGCGGCAAAACCTATTGCAGAACCATTTCCTGTTTTGATTATGCCAGAATGCTAACATATAGGGTTCAGAATCATGTGTCCACTATAAAATTTCAATTCTTTAATCCTAAAGTTGTTACGCTGTTAGTCTTCCACGATAGCTATAGTAATGTAATTCTCATTTAAGCAGTAAGCCTCACAATTTGTTTTAGCTTGAGGGAGTTAAAAGTTATACACGTGTGCATATTGATTTTAGTTAAGTTTTGAAAGAGAAAATTTTTTCAGTGGCTATTCAGTGTCTTGAAACAGCATTTGATATAACCGATTCCAGCTATTTGTTTCAACCGTCAAAACCTCTTTTGGATATCTTCGTTGCAGCTGAGGGTCGTTCTGCCGTATGCTTTATTTTCAAATTTGATAAAAAGATACAGTCATCAGGCTTCCTACAATTCAGCATATTTGTCTTCAACTGTGTGCCAGTCTTTGTGGCAACACGTCTTAAAATATTCTTAATTTCTAATTTACGCTTTTTAGAAGCAGCCATAAAATTTCAGACAAAAAAATGTGATATTAAATTTCAGGAAGGTGGTGATTTTCCGAAACCAACTGCAAATGAAATTATAATAGCGAATAATTTAAAGGAAGAAGGGAATGCGTTAATGAAATCCTCGCAGTTTGAAGATGCTGTATTAAAATACAATGAAGCTATCAAATTAAACAAAGATCCGGCTTATTTTTGCAATCGGTAGCTCTGTAGATAATGCTACAAATCGTATTTATTTTTAAATAAATAAAAATATATAATTTTTTAATGATCTAGTTGGAGTAAGCATAATTATTAAAAAGTTATGATATTTTAAGAAAAAAATTGACAGCTCCAAGTTTTTTGTAAGCTTTTCTAATCAAATTTTGCTTCTTCCCTAAAATATCTATCATGTATTTCAGAGCAGCAGCTTACTGCCGGCTAGAACAATATGATTTAGCAGTACAAGATTGTCGTGCTGCACTGGCCTTAGATCCAAAATACAGTAAGGCTTACGGACGAATGGGGTAAAATTTAATATTGTTCTTTCATTAAAATCTGAATATGAACGAAGAAGTTGGATAAATGAGACTTTAGTTAATTTTTTTAGGCTGGCACTATCGTGTCAGAATCGTTATGAGCAAGCTGTGGAAGCATATAAAAAAGCATTAGAGTTGGATCCTGAGCAAGAAAGCTACAAAAACAATCTGAAAATTGCTGAAGATAAACTGAAAGAGCTGGAAGAATCATTCAGGCAAGGACAAGGACCTGGGGTAGGTTTTACCGTTCTTTTCCAAATGTTGAGTTTACAGGGGTAAATTCTGTAATCTTTTTTGTTTCAGCTGTTTGGTTCTCAGATGCCTGACATGAGTGCGCTGCTGAATAATCCAGCGATGATGAACATGGCCAGACAATTGATGTCTGATCCGAATATCCAGAACATGATGTCGCAAATGATGACTGGTATTCTCGGCAGTGGATCAAATGCTGGCGTTTCCAATCTTATTGAGGCCGGCCAGCAGGTTGATTTCGTTTGTGATAAGTGAAAAGAGATTAGTGGTTTCAAGGTTTAGCTAAACTAACTGGGCTTTGTTGACCATTGGGATATTTTCATTGCGGGAATATCGGGTTTATATACTTTTTGTCACTATTTTCGTACTTTCAGTTAGCTCAACAAATGCAGAATGCTAATCCAGATTTGGTTGAACAGCTGAGGCAACAGTTTCAAGGCCAAGGTAGTTATATATTTCGCCATTTACTTACATGTATTAAATGTGCTGTCACCAAACTATTAGTCTCATTTTCGTTTAAGTGTAACGCTTGCGTTGTTTTTAATATCCAAATTATCAGCGAGATTATTTTGTAGGAGGTCCCAGCAATGAAAACGATAGGAATGGGCCACATGAAAATGGTACGCAGCCTCCGAAGTAATGTTCGTTTATTCCAAAGGCTTGTCAATATAATGATTTAATGAACACATATAATTGTTGGTTATATACTCCTTTTCTAATCAATAGCTTTTTCTTTTTATATAATGAGCTGTATGGCTGTTTCTGGAGATTATTAAAAATTAATATAATGTTTTGTTACGTATAATAGAATAAGGCATATATATTTTTTATTTCTCCGATACTAATAACATATTTTTCTCGTTTTAATTCTAAATCGGCGCCTCGTATTCAGTGAGATTTCAAATGTATTCAGGTACAGGTTTTTAGGTAATGAAATAATTTGGGCAATCATTATTCACTCACTTTCTGGAAATTATTGACCAAAAAATGAAAGATGTTTATCAGCTCGAAGTTTCTAAAATAACTAAATTCTATGTCTTTTTAATGATATAAGTCTTTGTAGCTAATGTTTTATGGAAGAAAAAATAAAATTTTCATTAAAATTTACATATTGTTGCATGTCATTTTGGTTGCCAGCTCTCAAGTGTTACAACATTAGACAAATAAATTTCGAAAACTGAGACTTAACGAATATTGCGATTCGGTAGAAGTTCTTAGTCTTGAATTTTAGAGCTCCAAGCTCTCTGTATTGAAATCAAGTATTAAGAAGCACCAGATATTTTGACTGTTATAATTCTTTTCGTTTCAAATTAAGGAAGTAACATTTTCTCAAAAATATTTCTATTAATTTAAAGTCATCTAATAAAAACAATGAAGAATTATTATTATATGGAAAATGATTGAGTAATAATAAGTTAAATATCAGAAATCTGAAAATTTCGATTTGTTCACATTTACGGTAAACTGAAATTCTGGTTCAATTTAGTTTGAATCAATAAAATTTTGAATTATATTCTGGGACTTTCCATCAACCACAAGATATTAAGGGAAATCGAAAGATAAGTGGTTCAAACCAGAAGATCTGTTTCATTGATGCAAAGGTGTAAAAACGAAATAACAGTGTAAAGTAAAACTCTTGTCGAGATGTCGAACGTAACTTGGCCAATTTGAATGACATGGATGAAGAATATTCGAAAACTTTTGAGGATGCTGTACTTTGCTTTCCATTTTCAAATATTAAAATTAGAATTAAAAATTTTCTCTTCCTCCGATTTCCAGACATTACATCATCTCCCATATAGAAGAGATTGGAGTTCAGAAATTTTTTCCTGATTCTCTCTGTCATATTTTGAGCTGAGAAATGGCTGAAAAGTGTTAGCGAATTATTTTAAAATGCCGAATTTTTAAGCATATTGATCTTAGTCAAATAAAGTTTTTATTCAGAAATTAAAGTAGGATTCACAGAGCAGTACAAATCAAAGCTCACTTCAACGTCTCAATGATATTGATATGAGCGAAGCAATCCTTAAACAGAAAGAAGAATGAGAGAAAAAGAAAGGGAAAAAATATGACGTAAATATAGTTCTTACACTACCATGTTTGCAAAGGGTTACACAGTAATTTGATATAATTGCTATGAAGTATTTCATTACAGGTTTTGACATTACCTTCTTTCTCAGTTTATTTCACTAGTTCATTTTACCAAAACATTGTCAATACTTCATCAACCCAATGCATTGTACCCCTGGAGGTTAAGGAAGTATGACAAAATAAGTACCAACGAACTTCCTAAAAATTACTCATCTAGTGCTTATCAAATGTTTTATTCAATCAACTGCTACTTAATTTTAAGTACTTAGTTTTTAAGTTAGCAGCTATAATTTATCTTCGAATCCTTCAAATGTTTCTTCAATAACTTCCTTGCACTGCTGTTTTTTTATTTCTACATAACTGTTATGTGTTTGAATTTTACTATATGGCCAACTATTCGATCACTTCTTACTTTTGTCTAATATTTTAATTGTTGTCGTCATGATTTATGATACATATTGATTCCATTACTGTGCATTATCACTACTGACTAATCACAGTGCTTTGACGGTTATTCTGGACAAGAAATTCCTGTAGTAGTTTTTAAAAGGAAAGTCTGGTCGAAGATCATACTTTCCTTTTTAAAACTTATTGAATACATAATGTTTTCCAAAGTCATTTATTAATAATGTAATGTATTTAGGTTTTCTTGTGGAATATAATTTATCATATTCGACTTCATTGTTCAATATTTTCACAGAAGACATTTTTTCTGACAAGTTTGGTTCGATATGTATTTATACTTAACCTTACTTCTCATGCTATTGGAATCTACTTTTTCTTACAAAATATTGGTATTTTCACCACGTTTGGCTTCCAGCCATGTCAATTTCATAGGAAAAATAGCAGATATTCTGGTGGAAGCTGGATACAATGTAGTACGTTCTCCATGAAATTTTGTAGGAAATCCATAATTGCGTCAAAAAGATTCAATGATATCAGTTTAAAGTTAATTATGAATTAAAATTATGAAAACTTTAATTATGAAGACTGTAAACAATACTTTCAACTCTCATAATTCATTTTAAGATCTTCCAAATGCTAAGCTTTTGTCCATTTTGCAGACTGTTTTTGTGCCGGATTTAAATCCAGATGTGTCTACTAATGGCTCCAAATTGGCAAAAATAATACGGAAGAAAATTCCAAATAATCAATATTTGACGAAAGAACGTTCGCAGAATAAATGGAAGAAGAACGGTGATGATATCCTGCAAGTCTATCGGGTTTTTAGTTTAATTGTTAGCAGAGACTTCAGAATGAGTGGTAGTGATGTAATTCTATGCTTCTTTAATAAATAATGCATTTGACGTAAATGAACAAGTAGATTTTAATACAAATATATGTACTTGAGATTCTTCCTGTTTCCAGTGACTTTATTTTGCAGTTCTACAAAAATTTGGCCAGTGCACAGAGAGGGGCATGTCAAGGTAAGTTCTAAATTATCACAATTTTATCATTTCGATAGAATAATTTATTTGAATTCATTCCCATTCCATTTCCTTCTCTGCTCAATAAAAGAAGATGAATGTTTAGAGTATCTGGAAGATGAAAAACTAATTGGATTGCTACAATCAGAACAGTACGATTTGGGTATCACCGAAAATATCAATTTTTGCGGATATGCAATTTTCAAACGAATCGGTCTCAACAATCATATAAGCGCAAGGGCAGTTAATTTGATGGAAGTAAGCAGCGATATCTTTGGTGTAAGCTCAAATCCGAGCTATGTGCCCGGTTTGTCCTTGTACATTTCATTTTTCGATGTTCTGAGTAAGCGCAGTGCGTCGAGAATACTGCATGATTTTGAATTGAAATTTAAATGTAATCTTCAAGGTTAAATTTTAACAGCACTTCCGTCGATTTACTTTTCGTTTCAGGTGGTTTTGCTTTCAAATCAGATAAAATGAATTATCTTGATAGACTGACAAACGTTATCCTATATATAATAACTTATGGTTTGACAAAGCTTGTTTGGGAACCAGAAGTTGAAAGTCTCCAAAACTATTTGCCCAACAAATTCGACTGTATTGTATGTTCTTATATACTGTGTTTTATCTTTCTGCAATTAAGCTATAAATGAAAACACAAACTATGTGATCTTATGACATCTTGAAAGATGCCCATGATATCAGATCCCAAAATATTTTTCTTAATCATTTACTTATTAAAATTACGATGATTTGAACTGTCTGGCTTGAAGAAAATATTTCTCGCATTTTTTTTAATGATTTTGAAAAACTTGTTAGATCTCATTTGCTGGTCAGAGTGTTAGTGCTTCGAATAGTGCCGCAAATAGCATAAAAATATTACGCTCGAATTTCACGAAAGCTTGTTGAATCTTAAAATTAATACTGATGTTGAATCTTATGGAAAACGAAAGGTGGAACAAACAATACTGTGAATTTATTGAGGAAGCAATGAAAGAAAGCTCGCTAGTCTTTGTCAACACCGAAGAATTTTTGGAATTTCCTCGTCCTATCAGTCGCAAAATTGTATTCATTGGTGGAATAGCTGTTCCGGAGATTTCACAGCTTCCTAAGGTATGTGACACAGGCTTATACATTAAAAATAATCATGCAAACTGAATATACGTATACTCAGGATTACCAACAACTTATGGATCATTCTGAACGTGGCGTCATCTTAATATCATTCGGAACGCTGATTAAAAGCGAAGAGATGGATAGCGATAAGAAACAGATATTTGAAGATGCTTTTCGGCAGTTACCTGAGGTACTTTTTATTTAACTCATTTTAGAACTGAAACTTGAAGCAATTACTCATTTCAATAGTGTTATTGAAATTGAGAGGCTTTGAATTGAGTTTTAGTGTAAGTTTTTAAATATCCCTAAGATAACATCAAAATATAAGTGCATTACTAAAAAGTAAAAACGTAATAAGTAGATTAGTTGTTGAATGAAAAATGAGATTATTTAGGTCCTTTTCATATGGAAATATGAAAAGGAAGAAAAAGATGTACATCTTCCCAACGTCATTAAAAGGAAATGGATACCCCAGAACGATCTTCTCAGTAAGTTCCTTTTATTAAATTTCTTTTGATTAACAAATGAGTTGTTCAAAGTAATAATTTTCACAATTTTTTTTTAATAAGTGGTAATATATGTCTTCCGACGCACTCAATGAAAATATTACGAGCACCCGCTTGATTTCTCGATTGCAGAAATTACTATTTCAAACAATATCAAGTGAAATTTTCATCGTTTCACTGCCCCATAATTCAATTACTACTTCATGAAAAGTTACAGATCATCGTAATCTTTTGGCTTTCGTATCACACTGCGGCCAAAATAGTTTGATGGAAAGTATCAGTGCTGGAGTACCACTCATTTGCATACCATTGTGGGCTGATGGGTTTAGAAATTCCAAGGCAGCAGAGAATAGGAATGTAGCACTTCTTCTGAATAAGGAAAATCTTACAGCAGTTAGCTTATCTTCTGCACTTAAAACTATCATCAATGAAAAAAGGTAAATAAGTTAATATTTGCATATCAATGCATATAACTGCCCTTTAGCTTTAATTCTCTTTTCGGCAGGAAGTCTTTTCTTTTTCTAATATATACCTTTACCGATTAGTAACAACATGATATTGATGCTCTAAATTTCTCTAAAACATTTATTGATGTTTTCTTTCAGCTATCGGAAAAGTGCGCAGAAATTAAAGAGGATGATAAAGTATAAGCCAGTATCTGCTAGGGAGCGGGTTATAAAAAACACTGAATTCGTTTTAAAATATGGTCCATTTGACAACTTCAACGTTGGTGGTTCTGAGCTAAATGTTTTCCAATACTTTCTCATAGATGTTTTGCTTGTGGTAATACCTTTAACCTTACTCGTAATTTGTATAATAACAAGTCTTACATTGTGCCTATTCTTTTTTTTGTACTCGGTTTCTAAAACCCTCATTTGCCATTTTTATTTTCCGATGAAAGAATGCTCAAAAATAAAGCAAGAACGATATAACTGTGAAACAAATTCTGATACTGGATCATTGAGTCATTGAGGGAATAATCTCCGTCACTTCGATTCGAAGATTTTTCCTCTCTTAAAATGATTGAAAGGATATTTGTCAGGTTCTAAAAAGCATTGTCGATAATTTCCGGAAAAATAAAACATTCTCTCAAGTTTTACTTTCCAAATTTTTTCATATTATTAATAATGTCGTAACAGCTAAATAAATGTGAACCTGAAAGTTAACTATTTGATAGACAATGTAAGCGATACATAACAACAATTCTTGATGAACATGTGCAGCCAAGAAGTTATCAATGATAGTTCAAGAACACGGGCATAAAATGATAGTAATAGGTAATATTTCACACAAAAATTCCATCATATAAAATTACTGCATTAATGGAGGAAATTGAGTGGTATTATTAGGATGTTATCAGTTAACGATAAATTTCCAATTTCCTAAGCTAAAAATGACGCAGTGAATTCTCTTTTAAATTAAAAATTTTAGAAATTCGATTCAAATCAATTTTTGTAAAATATGATGCATTTCAGCATAAAATGTATGCAGTTCTTTGGAAAAAGTTGCATAGCTATTAGTGTCCTAGAAGTTTTTGAATGTTGCATGATAGTGATAAAATCAGTGACAGTTATAGTGTGACAAACATAGATTTTTTTCTGATTGCTGGAACCACTTCATTTTGATGTATAGTGAGTTCTTTTTAGGATAAGTGAGAGTGCTTTTTATTGTTGATGATTGAAGTAACCGTTTCGAAGTTTGAACAGGAGTCAGTTAGGAATTTCAGATCACAAGCTGAAACCACTTCATATTGATCTACAGTGAGTTCTTTTTAGGAAATAGAGTGCTTCTTTTCAGTAACTAATATTGTATTCTCTCGTCGTTGTACTATACAACAAAGAACAAAGAATCTATAGAACGGTATATCATGCACACAGAAAAGAAAAAGTCAAGGTGAGTCATATAGTCGTACAGGCGATGACCAATGATTTAACAATGATCAAGTCGTTTGAAGAGAGAGGCAACAGTAAAAAAGGAATAATTGTTGCGAAAGATTCTATAACATAGATTTCACAAATACAATAATATATTTTAAAAGTGTAATCAGTAAATATTTCATATCAGAAAGTTATTTCGGTTTTTCCCGACAATGAAGTTAATAAAAGAAAAGGAAATCAAAAATGTTGTGATTTAGGCAAGAAAAAATTCGTTTGGGTATGACATGTATGACATTGCTACTTCTGCAAACATTTATCGTAAGCGGTAGCCAAGTTTCTAACCTGAGTACTTCCTACTGAAAGCAGCTATCCAGAGCATAACGCAACTGGAAATTTGAATTCTTGGAAATCCAGTGAAATGAACTGCAATCTAAACTTCTGCGGGATTTTTAAAAATTCGACAAATAGGACACTTGAAAAGTATTGAATAAATGAGTCCTCATAATAAAAGACTAATCATTCCGTATGTAAAAATTCAATGAAAGCGCGACAAAAAACAATTTCATCTTTGTCTGACACAAATCCAAACATATTCAGAATTCTTGAAATTCATGATATTCTATTTGGAAGCATCAATTTAATTGGATTGGAATACAAAAGTATTGGATATTTTATCGCGACATTGCCAAAAATATTTTTATGAAAGTATCACATGCACCTGCTAGGGAGGCAATCAAGTGATAGTACTAGAAGTCATGATCAGTGATCAGTTTCAAAGGACCACTGAAAATAAGAAACTGCTAAGAAAATAAGAAACTTGTAAATTATAATAATGGCAGTCATTTTATAACTTAAAATGAAATTTAATGCTTCAATGTAGGACGATGAATGGAACGAATTAATCGGGAAGGGAAAGAGTACAGTTCTTTCGAATCGGAAAAAAGCTCATAACTAGCAGGAAAAGGAGACTTCAGAGCGATCAAATGATAAAATAAGTGGTTAAAAGCAAACTTGGTGATAGGGGATTTAAAAGAAGCAGTGATAATCTTTTCCATTCAGGTATCACCAAAGATCAAAATCTCAAAAGATTTTTAAAGGTAGTGCATTTATATTTCTATTTTCAAGTATTAAAAATTAAAAAGTGCCATTTTTCTCTTACCCTCCAATTTTCAGACAACATTTCGTTTCCCTTCTTCAAACAAAGGAGTGTAATTTTGTTGAAATAACAAAAGCTTGAGGCGAACAGCTGCCATGAATCCACTATTCACATACACACACGCGCACAACGCACACATCGACGATGTATAGATAGAATTGAGTAGAAGATTTTCTGAGTCTGCGATCTCTCAGCCAATCATTCGGGTCAATGAAAAACGATATCTAGTTAAATAAAGTGATGTTCACATTGGATTGGTAGTTGATAGTAAAAATGATTGCCTTCCTTATTAAGATTACAATGATGTTTTGAAGATATGATGATGATAACATTGTCTTCATTCATTTTTCTTCATAGGCTACCAGTAGTAAACGAGTTTAAGTTAAAAGTAGCAGAAAAGTAAAATAATCAGTGATTTATACTGATAGCTGTTTATCTCCGCCTTCATTGTAGTAGCGTTAGTTTTAGTTTCTCAGCTCAACTGAATGGGTGGAGAATGCTAGTTTCTGTTAAACAATAACAGTTTCTTTCTTGCTGATAGCTGAAACAGAGGAAAAGATACTGATCTGTTGCTCGAAAGGAAAGAAATCCTCGTCTTCCTGGTTGTTATTGCTCTTCGTTTTCTCACCTGTAGCACACTCACGCACATACAATACCAATCCTTTCACCCTTTATTTCAGTCTCTATAAACATGAAATATATCAGTGATGCAAACAGCACGAATAGACGGACAGATTGTTGAGTAGGATGAAATTATCTGAAGAAGAAACAGCTGTGTTTTGTGCCTCCAGACTGCAATGCACTCTTCTCGGAAGTTCAAAATCACGCACACACACACACATTATGTATATATATATATACAGATATATTTATATATAGAACCAGACACCCCGCTTCCCTCCAATAAAAACTCCCGTTCTTAAGAGCTTCAGCTTTGCCAAGCAACTCTCATTATTCTTAATTTTTCGCAGCAAGTGTTGGCGATTTCAAAGTGATCACGTCTGCTAATATCTTTTTTAGTTAGATCAAACGCTTATAATTCTTACCGATAATATCCAAATTTCGTTAAAATTAATTTAGACTTCACTTTTTTTCATTGCTATTTGAATATTTTACTTTGTTTTGAGTACTAGTGTATGATATTTAAGTTAATAGCAATATCCTTCTGGTATTGTTTTATAGCTTACTCAATCTACTAAAATAAGGCTGCGCATAGAAAATGGCAGAAGAGGAAGAAGAGATGTAAGTTTTTTCCTGTAATAATATAAACATTTACTAAATCAAAAATTTAATTTCCATTTTCCAAATTTTGATTAAATGGTACCAAAAATTATTGCAGCAGTGAGGAGGAGGAGGACGAGGAGGTAGAGGAAGACGAGGAAGAAGCGGCGGCTGAAGTAGAAGCACCGGCTCGTGCGGATGATGAAGCACATCCTGAAAAACTTGAAACTACACCTCAGTAAGTTGAAATTCAAAAATTTTGAAAAAAAGTTGCAGTAAAATTTTTCCGCTTCTTTCCATTTATGAATTTCTAAAGCAGTTGAATTTCGAACCGATTGAAAGTTGATGGCAGTGTTGTATGTAATGCATTTTCAAATATAATGAATAAACTTTCTTTCCAAATCAGAGAGAAAAATCAAAACTGGAAACATAAATTACATCTTAATCCTACCCTAAGCTATTTTCAAAATGATTATTGATGGTTATTTGTAGACTGCATCATCAGATGATAAGTTTTTTATTTCAGTTTACTTGTTTCAAAGAAAGCCTAAGAAAGCTTTACTAAAATTGGGCGCTTCTTTCGTGGAAGTCTTATAATAATTTATCTCTTTAATTATTAATCAATAAATCATAAGACTGCATAACAGAAGGAGTTAATTTTGCAAACATATTTCAGATTAAGACGTGCACCACATCAAGAAAAGGATGAAACGCCGGCTGAACAAACGGAAGCTGAGAAGGCTATGCTTGTAACTCTCTACTTTGATTTTATCATCCATAAAATTATCATTGGACGAAGATGAGAAAATCTAGAATCCATCCAGTTTGTTTAAAGATCCAAGTTTTACAATCTCGAGATTTTGATATTCATATTAAACTGGTACTTTATAATGAATATAGAACAGATATATTTATTTTTATTTCAGGCTGCCAAAAAGAGGCATCAAGAGGAAGAAGCAGCTAAGATTCAAGACTACGAAGAGCGACGACGAATTGAGAAAGAAAAGATCGAAGAAGAGTTACGAGCATTGAAGGAAAAACAAGAACAAAGAAGACAACAACGTGAACAAGAGGAACGTGAATTCGCGGAAAGGCAACGTCAAAATGAGGAAAAACGACGTCAGGAGGAAGTACCATTTTTCTGAGCATCTCGATAATACTAAAGCTCTATTATCGCACCGTTATGGTTTCCATAAAATGGTATTTTGAGTCGTAGTCATTGGAATTATCAAAATATTATTTAGTCCCAAACGATTCCAATATCTACGACTAGTATTAATTACTACATATGAAATTATAATGTAACGAGTAAATTTATTTTCTAAGATTATTTCTCTTAAGCTAGTGAGTGATTTATTGTGTACATGTGGAATTAAATACTTTATGAATTTTTTTTTAATTTAAGGAAGAAAGCAAAGCGCGCATTGAAGCAGAAAAGCAACGACGAGAGGAGGAAAGAAAGAAACGTCAGAATTTGATGGCCGGCTCGTTTGCTGCTGGCACAGCAGCTGGTGGAAAGAATTTCGTGATTCAAAAATCAGAAAAAGGCGATCAGTTGAAACCTATTGTGAATTTTTATTTTTTTATGATTGAATTAATTGAAATGGAATCAATTGAAATCAAACTGAAAATAATATGAATTGATTCAATAATGCTTCTGCTTCGGTTTATTTTTGCAAAATCCATTAGATCACTGCATTTCAAAGGGTATCTTCAGTTCTGTGGATTGAAATTTAAAGTCGAATTTGTAGTAAATCAAATGTGAAATAATTCAAAAATTTACAAAATTTATCAGGCAAAACAAGAGCTAAGTGATGAAGGGAAGTTAGCGGCAAAGCAATCATTTATGGAGGCAATTCAACGTCGTGGAGCCAATGTTGCCGATTTGTTACCAAATGATCTAAAGGAAAAAATCAAACAGTTACATTCACGTATCGTAAAACTGGAAGGTGAAAAGTATGATTTGGAGAAAAGACACGAGCGTCAGGAATATGACGTAGGTTATTTTGTTTACAAATCAACTTCTAAGCTTTCAACTTTAAAAAATATGAATAGCACAGTAAAATATAGTGAAAGATTATTCAAGTAAGTAAATTTCAGCTAAAAGAATTGCACGAGCGTGAACGTCAAGTTGCTCGCAATAAAGCTTTGCAAAAGGGTTTGGATCCTGAAGAAGCAGCCGCCTCTATACATCCGGTTTGTCGATTTTCAGAGCTGTAATCAGATGAAGTAATGAATTAATTATGAAGTACAAATTAATAGAGAAGTGAACTAATCAAAAATCAGTTTTATGAGTTTGATTTATCAGTTGATTTAATAGACAAATAGATAAATGATTTCATTGCATACTTAAGGATTATAGCTACGCCCAGTTCAAATCATTAAAAAAATTTTTTTTAGCCAAAGATCAATGTCGTATCAAAGTTCGATCGTCAAATTGATAGACGCTCGTATGGTGATCGGCGAGATCTTTACGAAAAAGTAATATTAATTAATTTTCTTCATTTTTTTTTCTAACAATTTCATTTGTATGCATTTTCTGCAAAACTATTTTATATAGAATATATAAAATTGATAGGATTAAATAACCTCGAGATTAGGGGAAGGAACTATTTAGCGGACCACGTTAAAATACGTCCAGAATTTACTTCATCTCTCCTCTTTTTTTTGATTTCAACAAGCTTGCATTCTTGGCTAATATTCTATGTGATGAAGCTATTGCGATGAAACTTGTATTAGAGTTTTTCACTGTATCAGATTATTGTTCACAACTTCGACCACACACAGAGAATATTTTTGCCTTTTATTTTATTATTTTACTCCTTCATTCACTACACCACACTGATAAATATTATAAGTAAGTCGGCATTTATCCAAAAATGCTGACTTAAAAATCTTCATTTTTGTAAATGATATGATCTACTTAAAGTAATATTTTGCAGCCAGTAATTAAGAAGCCGCCAAAAATTGCTCGCGGGACAGCTCGTCCGCCACCAGAATGGGGTCGACGTGAAAACGAAGAGCTGGAACAGATTCGTAAAAATTTAGAACCGCCTAAATACGTAGAACAGGTGAAAGCGGATGGTGATGCTGCAAAACCACCAGTTCAACCAATACCGCTCCATCTGCCTGATGTTGATGAGGTTGAAGAGGAAGAAAAAGCACCAGTTGAAGCAGCTGAAGCAACCGAAGAAAAAGTTGCTACAGAAGATAAAGCGAAAAGCGTTCCAGCAAAAGATACCGAGAAGACCAGCCGGAAAGGAGCCAGTGCAGCAGGCGGTAAAGCTGCCGCACCACCACCGACGGTTAGAAAATTTTTAGTTATCGATAATATTTCTTACCAGTATGATGGCAATGAACTGTCCATAAATCAATTTTACAAAAATAAATTACGGATCATCGTCAAAATAAAGTAATACTATGTAATCGGTAAAAATAGATTAGAAATTTCCTTTTTTTTTAAACAGATTTATCAAATCTTTATCCGTCTTATCTTAATTAAATTTTAGGCCAAGAAACCAGTGAAAGCGAAATGAAATTGATTGTATCTATCAAATTTCCCTCTTATCTGATACAAATTTATTACTCGCATAATGTTAAAAATTATCTACGAATATTCGTCCGTAGCCTGAATAAACTATCGATAAAAATATAATTGCATCAATGGTCTAGTCAAATAAAGATAAAATCAACTATCATTTGATACTTTCAATATGATTCATATGAATTATTCGTGTTTAGCTGAGTTACTTTCATGACACACTACCCAGTACGTTTGGAAACTAAAAAAAATTAAAAAAAAAGTGAAGTTAAGCTTGCATAACTATTATGAGAAGTAGAAATGACCATTATATGATTTATAGTGATATTAGATGATTTTTAGGATGATTTATAGTGATAGATAAAATTTATATTCCTTGTTAATGAATAATGAAGATCGGGGAAACATTTCAAAATGAAATATGAAACAGCTAACGGCCACTATTGAATAAAATTCCTTTGGAACAGAATTCATTCGAATTAAAAAAAGATATGTAGTAAATTGGATTTAATGCAGATCAGTTACACGGATATCAGTGAAGGGAATAATATTATCTCTATTCCTTTTTAGGAAGTGAAATGAGAAACACTGTAAAAGATGCCAACATTTCCATTCCAAAATCCTTACAGAACCTTCACAGTAAAAACGCTTCCTGCACGTTTCCTTTTGCCGCAATTACTTACCTATGTCCAGTTTGAATAGTGTGAAAAGACTGCAACGATCGACGAGTATCCAGCGATCACTAATCTGTCAAGAAGTATTCGTTAGTAGGATGATTTGGAGTATATCGAATCCCATCTTACCTTTTTCTCCTCTCTCTGCCTGAGATTGGTAGCAGTTTAATAGTGGCAGACAACATCCTCATTACACTATTGTGTACCTTTTTAGCAACTGTATTATTCACGTATTTACATCATGCGCATTACGCCCTTTCGATCTCGTTATGGGACTTTAAATTTGCATTACGGTATAGAATATAATTAATGCGATCCATCGTTAAATTTTACGAGAAAGTTCTAGAAGGGAGGCACATTTAAAGAGTTGTAGGGGAAGGTGGAAGTAGGTGAGAATGATACTTGTGTTGCGAGGGTGTGACCTCGCGGGATCTACTGTCCTTCTGTTTTTAGTTAATGGAGGTCAAAGTAATTGTTATGGAATTTCTTTTCGGTCTGTACTTTGCTTTCCTCTCAAGTTCGATGAATATTCTATGATAGAACTACAATACTTACGTTTTATTTTCTTTTCTTTTCCATTTTAACGAGAATCTTCAATCACATTTATTTATAGTTAGATTTTGTCTGGCTGTAAATAAGGGCGAAGAACGGTCCTTGCGTTTAAATGCACTTGTATATAGAAGAATAGGAAGAGTACATTTATGATATTTGTGTGATAACTAGTGCACAGTTAAGCTTAAACGAGCCTCGAGGCTGTGATTAATTTCCTTTGTACATGCCGCAGCATTAAAGAAATAAGATGTAGAAATGCAGAGCACTTGTCAAATGCGAGTTGTATCGTGATTCTTACTGATTCTCGGAAATCCATTGTCTTAACCTAATAACAGTCTTTCCTTAACGGTCGTTTATCATCATATCTCGTCGATCAATTGCACAAAATCAGCATGTGGGAAAGCCGTGTGCAAGTCTAACACTTATAATGTGCATACTTCACATGATTCAGCATATTATTAATCAATAATTCAAGATGAATAGTGAACTAATTCCTTATGTTGTTCGTTAACAATACATCTCCATGTCTAGGCCGAAAAGGAAAAGAATTAATTTAACTTTAA
Source organism: Cruorifilaria tuberocauda (assembly GCA_013365365.1). Taxonomy (NCBI): domain Eukaryota; kingdom Metazoa; phylum Nematoda; class Chromadorea; order Rhabditida; family Onchocercidae; genus Cruorifilaria; species Cruorifilaria tuberocauda. The sequence continues at coordinate 82,982 of JABVXU010000126.1, read as the reverse complement.
GTGAGGAGGAAATCCTTCACAGAGGCTTGACTAAGATATTTCTCGAATAGAAATGAGAAATGACAATGTTTCTTGTTGTTCAATGTTGAAGAATTAGCATAATATATTTGTAAAACTTATGGATATTTTTTCATCTTATTTTCATTTGGAGTTATGTAAATACAAAAATTAGCGGAGGACTTCGGCATATAATTACGGTGAATATACTATCTTGTTGGTCAATGAAGAATTGATTATATGCGTTGGTCTAACTTTGTGATTTATTATTTTATTAATTTATGTACTGATTTATTTGGTTATCATATATCATTTCTTTCAAGAGCTTTCATTTTGTGAGGCATCGTTCCAAATAACAGCAGTACGTTAAATAATGGCATCCATTCCAACGTAAGTTATTTTTTTGTAAACAAGTGGTTAGGACACAATTAGAATATTGATAAGTTATAAAGTATCGTTGTTTTATTATGCCTTTATGGTATATGTATTTAACAGAAGTGAAGAGTTGTGAATTTAGAGCAACTGACGATAAAACAAAGAAGAATGAGGAGTTAGCAACGGCTATCTTAAAGGACAAGGTGAAACCAAACCGGCTGATTGTTGATCAGTCTGTTAATGATGATAATTCTGTGGTCGCTCTCTCGCAGGTATAAATTTGAATTTGACGGTAATTGAAGTCATAATTAATTATTTAAGATATGCGATGGAGCTTGTTATATATCAAGCATTAATCATTTTATCGGGTAATGGCTATTTCACTATTGCGTATTAAATTCTTAAATCTTATGACATTAAAGCAATTAATTTACTAGGCAAAAATGGATGAATTAAATTTATTTCGTGGTGATACAGTCGTTCTGAAAGGGAAAAAACGTAAAGAGACAGTCTGTATCGTGTTGTCGGACGATACTTGTCCGAATGATAAAATCCGCATGAATCGAGTGGTCCGAAATAATTTACGCGTACGTTTGGGTGATGTTGTAAGGTTCGCTTGTTTCAAATAATGTTCTTCAAATATTACAATTCAGAGTGATGTATTTTTTACTATATCGGCATCCTAAAACAGACTTGCAGTAGAAATGGCAATTCTATTTTTTTTAACGTTCCCGTTGTTTATATTTGAATTGCATGCAAAACCATCAAAAACTTTATGGCTTATATACCATATCTTTTTTTTAACGTCCTAATGAAATGAGACTCTTTAGAAATATCAAGATATGAATTGAATTCTTTTCTAGTACTGTATTTTTTCATTCCAAAAAATACTTTTTATAGTATTACTGCTGCCCCAAATATCAGTTATGGAAAACGTGTTCATGTTCTTCCTATCGATGATACAGTTGTCGGCCTGACGGGGTGAGTTTTTTGCAAATACTTTTATTAGATCTAAATAATGTTCACAGAGCAATGATGAGTCGTGCAGGGGTCCTGAAACTGGCAGAGGTGTGTGTCAGTGTTGCAGTCGTGAAACTTGCATCGGGCAGATTTCCGGCATGCACAGAAAAAACAGCACTTACTGAGCTCTACCATAGCTGTAAGCTGAAAATTTAAGTTTTTTAAGTTTTCTAATAATGGTCTGTCACTAAGTAAATGTTCGAACTATTCTCTATGATTATGAAATACAAGGATTTTCAAGTTATAATTGCTTTTTTCAGTAATTTATTCGAAGTGTTTTTGAAGCCTTATTTTGTGGAATCATATCGACCACTTCACAAAGGAGATCTTTTTTCTGTCAATGCAGCTATGCGTAATGTTGAGTTCAAGGTAAATTCCTAATCCTTTTTTTCGACAAAAAGAAATAGATGAGGTGATTCACTTTGAGAAATTTTATAGCAACTTTTTAGATTCATCTTTAAATTGTTCGGCTGAAGGCTTGACCAGTCGCACGAATCTTTTTATTTATGGATTCTTTAATTGAAATATGTCATTCATTTGCTGCATGTTAATGGTTATAAGGTTGTCGAAACTGATCCCTCGCCATCGTGTATCGTTGCACCAGATACAATCATTCACTGTGAAGGTGAACCAATTAAACGTGAAGAAGAAGAGGAAAATATGGCTGATGTCGGTTACGATGATATTGGTGGCGTGCGTAAGCAACTGGCTCAAATCAAGGAAATGGTTGAACTTCCACTGAGACATCCTCAGCTCTTCAAAGCTATTGGTATTAAGGTATGTTATATTTTCGTGGAACATTTGATACCCAGTCCTCTTGTTTTGTTTCGACTGTTGATAAAAACAAAGAAAACAAGTTTAAGGTAATATTTTATTAATATTATCAGTAAAGGTTATATGAAAATTGTTTTGTTAGTTTGGAACCACTTGAATTTATTTTAGCCACCAAGAGGCATCTTATTATATGGACCACCAGGCACTGGCAAAACACTAATAGCTCGAGCCGTCGCGAATGAAACTGGAGCTTTCTTTTTTCTGTTGAATGGTAAATGGCTAATTTTAAGCACGTAGAACAGTTGTTATTTCATAAGCTAAAGTGTGCGAATTAATGTGCCTATTGATTTAATTATATTTTCAGGACCTGAAATTATGAGCAAATTAGCTGGTGAGTCAGAATCCAACTTACGCAAAGCATTTGAAGAATGCGAAAAAAATTCACCTGCAATTTTATTTATTGATGAACTGGATGCTATTGCACCAAAACGTGAAAAGGTAGTCTTTCTTAGCATCCGTCTGATAACTAATTCATAGAAGAAATGAGTTCGGATCATGTTTGTCTACAAAATGATTTCGCCTTATAACTTTTTGTTTTTTATTAACACTAGTAGGAAGGACTTTCTATTCCCTTCTAGAACTATTTAACTGGTGTTATTTAGACACATGGAGAAGTTGAGCGTCGTATCGTATCGCAGTTATTGACGCTTATGGATGGCCTAAAACAGCGTAGTCATGTCGTTGTTATGGCGGCAACAAACCGTCCAAACTCAATTGATCCTGCATTGCGACGTTTTGGTCGTTTTGATCGTGAAATCGATATCGGAATTCCGGATGCCATTGGACGATTAGAAATCCTTCGTATACATACGAAGAATATGCGTCTTGGTGAAGATGTTGATTTGGAACAGGTTCCTTTCATGTTTCTCAATGTTAAGCTTCAGAGGACAGACCTTAAACGGTCTAATTGAAGCGATTGAATTCGCAAATTTTTTGACCATAATAGAGTTATTGAAGGTTATTATACGCTGCTATTCGTGGGGAAGTTTCTTCTCGCACATTATCGAGGTATAAGAAGGCATGATTTATGAATTTAACATAGCAATGCTGATACAAGCCTCGGAGAGAAGCTGAATTTTTGCGCTGTGAACAGAACAGTTACTTATATATAAGTAATTGGTCTACTTATCAGTGCATACAGCTGCGTTTGATATTAGCTTCTTACACTTTGAGTTCTAGAAATCTACAATTAATCTTATGAAAAGAGAACTTTAACAGTACTGAGTATTTTCTAAAGAACTCCAATTATATTAGTTTTTGATTCAAGGTGCTGTTTCATCAATAAAACTACCAAAAATTTAAGGTTGCAAATGAATGCCATGGTTATGTAGGTGCAGATTTGGCATCTCTTTGCTCTGAAGCAGCTCTGCAGCAGATTCGTGAAAAAATGGAGTTGATTGATTTGGAAGATGATACAATCGATGCGGAAGTTCTTAATTCACTGGCTGTTACTATGGAAAATTTTCGAGTACTTTTTGTTTATTTGATTGCTACACGTCTTTCTTGGTAGTTGCGGTCGTATCTCAGCTACGTTTTACTTTGCTGCGCAGTATTACCCCAGTTATTTACCGAACCGTTATATTCATATTTATGTTTAATGTTGCGGATAGATAAGATCTATTATATCAACAAAATTAAATAACAATTTGAAAAAGATATAAATGATATGTTTTCATACATAAATTTGTTGATATATAAGCTTAAAAATTTTTTAGTTTGCGATGGGTAAAAGCAGCCCGTCAGCTCTTCGAGAAACCACTGTTGAAACACCTAATATTACTTGGGATGACATTGGTGGTCTGCAAAATGTCAAACGCGAATTGCAAGAACTTGTTCAGGTTAAAAAAAAAATTGTAGATTGTAAAATAGAACTTTCAGTTAAAGAATTTCGCTAGAATTGCTAGAAAAAAAGGTGCAATAAAAGGGTAATCTGGAAAAATCGAAGGTGTAGTCCTTTTCCCTTCTTTAAAATACTAGATATTAGATTCGCAAGAGGTCGTCATACTGAAAATATATGTTTCGGAAAAGTTTCTGCAGCTGATATTTTTGTTTTGAAACTCCTATAAGCTTACGTTAGCAAATTCTTCAGTATCCAGTAGAACATCCAGACAAATATCTCAAATTTGGCATGCAACCATCTCGTGGGGTATTATTTTATGGTCCTCCTGGTTGTGGTAAAACACTTCTTGCTAAAGCAATTGCGCATGAGTGTCAAGCTAACTTCATTTCAATCAAAGGTCCTGAGCTTCTTACCATGTGGTTTGGTGAGTCTGAGGCAAATGTGCGGGACGTTTTTGACAAGGCAAGTTTTGGTTCGCTTATAATATGCTTCATATTTCAGTTTACCGTTCAGGTGGAAATTCTGCATTTGCTAGTAAGTTTTATATATACAATATGAAATTTACTTGTAGGCTCGAGCTGCGGCACCTTGCGTGCTTTTCTTCGATGAATTGGATTCTGTTGCCAAAGCTCGGGGTGGCAACATAGGTGATGCAGGGGGTGCTGCTGATCGTGTGATTAATCAGATTTTGACTGAGATGGATGGAATGTCAAACAAGAAAAATGTTTTCATCATTGGAGCAACGAATCGGTTTGTTTAGTCCCTCTCTGTTGTTTATTGTCTGTTTCAAAAGATAAGTATATAGTACTTTAAATTAAATCCTGAATCTTGCTCTTTTTTATATTCTCTGATTTCTTTTTGTCAGACCTGACATTATCGATTCGGCTATTCTTCGCCCGGGTCGTCTTGATCAATTAATCTATATACCTCTTCCTGATGAAGCTAGCCGTTTGCAGATCTTCAAAGCGAATCTTCGCAAAACTCCAATTGCAACGGTTAGTTCATGTTTTTCTCGATTGTGCCAATGAGATGCTTGAAAAATCTAGTTTTTGATAGGTGATTAAATTAAGGATGTGGACTTGACATACTTGGCTAAGACAACAGTTGGCTTCTCTGGTGCTGATTTAACAGAAATATGTCAGCGCGCATGTAAGCTAGCAATTCGTGAGAGTATCGAAAAGGAAATCCGTCACGAAAAAGAGAAGCAAGAGCGTCGTGCTCGAGGTGAAGATCTTATGGATGATGACGCATACGATCCAGTACCAGAAATTACTCGTGCACATTTCGAAGAGGTTCATTTTAATATATAAATAAATAGCAAGTTGAAAACATTAATGTAGCGTGTGGCATCTGAGAAACTTTTTTTTTCGCTGTATTGTTATTTCTACTTTTTAAATTGTATAGATGAGTCAGCCTTAGTACTTGATTTTTTACTTTATGGTAATGTTTAAATTGTGTAGCTAAAAAGGTATTATGGTCTATAAATGAACAGTGTATTTGTTGGTTCTGATATCTAACTTCACATAGAGTTCATTTTTTTCCCTTCAGGCGATGAAATTCGCTCGTCGTTCGGTTTCGGATAATGATATTCGCAAATACGAGATGTTTGCACAGACCTTGCAACAGCAACGAGGGTTTGGAACTAACTTCAAGTATACTTGCATTTCTTTTTTTGAAAAATTTGTTCAACCATAAGTTTTTATCGACAACTTAGTAGTTATTTTGTCGTGTAATATCAGCAAATGATTATAGACTGATTATTTTCGTGATGTATAAGTTCAAATTAGTAATTTTATTTAGATTCCCGAATCAACCAGGGACATCCTCAAACCCAGGACAGCCTGCGGTACCGCCCGGAACTGGAAACGATGATGATGATTTGTATAGCTAGAATAGAATAAATGATTCTTTAATTTTCTGTACCCATTACCATTATTTATTCTACTCTTAATGTTGATTAAAAATTTTCAAATCACTTCATGCTATCCGCAATTGTTTTGTTCGCATCTTTAAAAAATTGAAGTGCTTAAGAGTTTAATTTGTTCCCTTTATCTAATTTGTTAAATAGGCACTTGTTCTTTTTTGTTATTTGAAAGCTACACATGAATTTGTTGCCGAAATGAGAGTGAATATTTTCTTCGTCTATGTGGTTTTAAATTTTTTTTGTAGGTGCTTTGCAGCTGGCATTATGAAATTCGAAGGTCAACCACATATTCTCTTGATCAATTAATGGAAGCCCCTAATTTTTTCTGGGGTATTGCCTGATTATCATGTAAGTTGTGTTCTGCATCTGTAAACGACAATTGTCATAAAATTTTTTGGTTTTCTAATTTACATGCATTAAAGTTTTATGAAGAAAAGATGGAAGACAACAAAAGTATTGCATGCTAGTTTAAGATGATTCACTGAACAATACGGGAAGCGAATTAGAGAGAGCTAATAAAGGTGATGCTCATTATAAGTTGGATTAGGATAATGACTATAAAAATGTATAAGTATCGCGTCAATTTTTCTCTTATTTGTTACGGATGTTTACAAAACTACGTTAACCGTAGTTTGCCCCCGAGTCCCTTATATATATTCCTTATACCTATGAAGATACTGGAATTGCTAACTCGATAATTTTGACACCTAACAGCAAATCTGTTACGGGCAGATACTGCATTCATCACAGTTATTTTGAAGTATTGATTGCATCTGCTGGTGTTCGAGTAATAACCATTTCCATTCCTGAATTATTCTCATTTGTTTTTGAATCAACGCATATTAAGGACAAGAAATATCTCTAAGGCAGTTAGGAAAAATCAAAGTTGAAAAAGATTCATGTTGATAAAAAAGTATTTAAGCTGAATATTTCATTTGTGGTTGGAAACATTTAAAATGAGAAATGAGTTTAGTAGTAAGATCGTTCATCTTTATTTCTATTACCTTCAAAATCCGCTAAATCTAGATTTCTAGAAATTTTGCAATTATTGGTCAATTTGCCATTGCTTGTACACTGTTACGAAATAAAATACAGTTCATTCGGTGGGAATTTCACACCGTTTCTTGTTTAAATTAGACACTATTGAAAGATCGGTTCATATAGTTTCAAACTCACGAATCAATCAACCATTTAGCAGCACCTTGTACAATACATCTCACTTTGTTTTCATTATAAAATCGTACAATTAATTTAATGAAACCAAAAGGTAACAATGTTGCGGAAAAAATGTTTTAGGATGAAAGAGACGATGAAGTTGTTAAGAGAAAAGTGGAATTTTGAGACGGCACACTTTTATATAAAATATTGATTGCTCAATAATATCGAAAAAGAAACAGAGAGGAGGGGAGAATGGTGTAAAATCGGTGCAATTACTATTTGCTTGAATCGATGTAAGATGTTCGAGTGGTCATGGTCAACTGTAGCAAATGTCGTCAAATGGTGGTGACGATTTTCTGCATTTTCTGTTACTCAATTGTTCGATATGTGAAATGACTATTTATTCTCATTCGGTCACTATGATAGAATTTTTTTTTTTTTGAATAATCGCTTACACTCATAAGCATCTAAAATTATACCGCTATATATAGCACATCGTTTATAATTTAGAGTTAAACGATATAATCATAAAATCTAATTTATCGTTTAAGAATTACATAAAGAGAAAATTATTTTGTAGAACTTTATTTACAAAATATTGTATTTGTACGTGGTTTGATATTTCTTATCACCTAAGTATTATCACTGCATCATCAGAAGTTTGAAATTCCTTCGGATGCATGCAGTTATTCATTAGTGTATACTACTGTTTCTAAATAAATTCTTTCGAAAGCATATGTAGTCTTAAAATTATTGTAGAGTGATGAGTGAGCATTAGAATGATATCAGTAAATTCCTTGAACTTCGTGAATTTGAAGTGGAAATATTTAAAAAATATGAAAAATTTTACTTTAATTTGGATATAGGAATATTTTCGTTGTTTATATTGAGAATTGAACGAATTTTAGAAATGGATTAATCCCATCTTTAGATAAAATATGGAGCCTAACTTGGTTATCAAAATTTTTTGGTTTACTGATTTCGATAACATGAAAAAATTCAAGATTTTTGAATTTTAAGTGTGTTATATGAGGAATGCAATTCGCATATTGGCTAGTGATCACTATTATAGTTCAAGCAGGTATGTTACATCTTATTCTGAAGTCCATCAATATTGACCCAACTTAATCATCTAAAGGAATTCATTCTTTTCCGACTGGAAATATCTTCAATCAACAAAAATCCCTCTAGCTAATAATTTCTTCCACCAATATCTGATTCGCTTCAGTGTCCAGCAAATTCTTGAATCTGAGTTCAAATTTTAGGATTAAGCATTAAATTAACAGCCAATGATATTCGCAACATTTACAAAGCAAGAATGAATAAGAAAACCTTCGAGACAGCTAAAAACTTACATTTAAATTGGTACATTTATGCGATCAAAGCATTATTTGGACAAGTTGGCAAGCAAATGTATCAGCAATTAACCAAAGGTTGGTTTTTGATTCAGCTTGGTGGTTTGCATCAGATGAAATTTTATTCGAGTAAATAACCTCATTATCTTGGCTCAAAAAATTAAGTTGTAAGACATAAAGTGATGAAGACTAATTCATGTTGTGAATCTCAAATTTCGATCCAATGAATCATCAAAGAAATCAGGATTGCTTTGAAATACTTGATATTTTATCTGGATTTAGTTTCAATTTTCTTGCAGATAAGCAGAAAATGCTGGCTTCATGTTTAGATGAAATCGAAGATGATCGTGACCTTGTTGCTAGTGCTAAATGTTTGGTAAAGGCACGATGTATAGCACATTTTTCTACTTGTAGACAAGATTTTGAACAAGGTCAAACAACTGATAAGTCAAATGATACACCAGCTTTCATTACAATAAATGATTCTGAGAAAGAGGAGCAGGAATATTCATTCAAAAATCGTGATCATGAAAAAAGAAATATCGAAAGATATAATCAGTTGAGTGCAAGAGAAAAAAATCATATATCTCACTCCAGATTTGAAACGAAGTCCTTTCAGCGATATTCTCCTAAAGCTTTGTCTTCGGGATTTTCTAGTATTTTGAATCTTAACCATCTGAAGAATTTTACCCCACATGATTTCAGTGCTTTCAAATATTTAACTGATTCCGCCTCAGTTTCCAATTCATCCAACCAAGAAAGATCCCCAATGTCTAGAAAACTGCCATCTATTGATCAAAAATCAGGACGTGTGAATTTAACACCAAGAAAACGTTCGACAAGGAAAAATAAAACTTCCGAAACATTGTATTTAATTGAAAATGAAATTAAAAAAAGTACAAACTTTGTTTGGCAGCCTTTTAATTCTCCACATTACGAGAAAGTTGAAAAGATGGAATGGGAAAAAAAACATTCAAGAAAATCAGAATTAATTAAAAATGTAAATCTTCCTGAGAGCACTATTGATTTCCGGAAAAGTGACTGGTATGCGGCAGTACCCAGCAGTTACATATCTGAACAGAATCAGAAATCATGTTTGAATTTTATTCATTCAAAATTAAAAAAAAAAAAGATATGGCAACGACGACGTCGCTCTTATGGACCTATCACTAATCATGTTATGAAAAGTGATCATTTAATTGTCGATGTGAGTGATTGCATTAGCTTTATAATTCTTCAAACCATCCCTATCAATATGTTTTCAAAACTTTTTAATTTTTATTAAAAACTTTTTACCAAATTTATTCAATTATTTTCAGGTGAAACAAGTCAATAAAATGCCAGCAATACACGATCCGATCGTCAAAAAAACTCCTACACAACAGGTAAACCCCTTTTAGCATAACTTTGCATGATTGGGATGTCGAGAATTGATAGGATTACACAGTACAACTGTCATCTGGAAATTTTTAATTAATAGTGAAATAACATTATTTAAATTTAGCTATCCAAATTTATTACTGTTATGCTAAATGGTAAGGAAGTAAATGACAACTGGACAAAATTTTACGAACATATTACGAAATTCAAAAAACAAATGGATGAAAAATTGAAATCAAGTAATGCAAGAGTTTACAATCTTCGACTTTTTGACCTTATACTCGATAATGAAAAACTTACCAAACCGAAAGTTCAGGTATTTTTCAACTGTTTGAGTCTGGAAAGAGCTAAAAGAGAAATAAGAGTGCAAAAGTATTTTTTATTATTTATGCAAAATAAGAACGTAATAGAATTCTTTTAGATTTTGATAGTTATTACGTACAAAAATTTTTGTTGCTCTTTCCATTTAGTATTAGAAAATGTGGCAAATAAATATTTTTAATTAAGAAATGAGTGCAAAACATGAACATATGAGATTATATATTTCTAGTCAAAATACAAGGATTACATTTCGATGATATTCGATCTCGTGAATGTAATTAATCGATATAACAAAAATGAGCACCTCAATTTTCGATTTTTGAGTCCTCGAATAATGCCTTTGATGCCTGATAAGGTTGTTCTTTGATTTCTTAAAAATAAAGGGAATCATTAAATTACGGTTTGTCAAGTTTCGTTTTTTATATAATTTTGATACGGATAAATTTTCAGACGCAATCCGAAAAACATATTTTGTCGCCTTCCATTGTATCATTTTACGAGGATGATAGTCCAAATAATATCGTTTCTCTTCCTAAAGTTAATATTTTCCCTAGCTATTTCAAATTTTTAAACTAATTTTGACCTCAGTTCCGAAATGTAAAAATCTATCTTTAAAGTTCAAGTCCTTTACTTTTGCGAATTTAAATGCTGATAAGTTTTTGAAATGTCGGACTTTAATTAGTACAAACTATTACAAATAAATGACTGGTTGTTTCAGCTATTGGAAAAAAGTGGTATGACGGAAAAGGATCGAGAAGCAATATTGGAGATGATAATGGATGTTTCAGGAGCGCGTATTGCAGTTGAAATGGCACTTGATATCTTCAACGAAACAAATGTTTCTAGTCTGAAAGATGTAATCTTTGAGGTTAGCATAAGTTCTACATAAATTAACAAAAGAAGCATAAAAAAACTTGTACTAGAGATAAAAATTTTTAATTTTCCAAGTAATTTAAGCTTAAGTAATTTTTGTTTTCATTTAACTGATGAAATTGATTTTTAAAAAAAGTGAAAGATTACTTGAGCAATTCTCAGACAACAAAACGAATTAATCAAGGATTCAATGATCTGGAGAAATCATTCAATATTGAACAAAGAAATGATTTAGAAAGGAAAGGATTTACATTCTTGGAAGCGTCACAACTCAAGCAAATACTTCATCAGCATGGTATTTCGCATTTCATCAATCACAAACCTTTTTTTGCTTTGATAATTGATAAATTAAGAGGAAAAGTTTGTTTTAGATATTAAGAAGTTGAAGGATGTAAATTTCGACTTGAAGAAGTATGAACAACTTGATAGGAAAGAGAAGGAAGAAACACTGTGGACACACATTAAACGCATTGCAGAAAATGAAACTGAGGTTTGCATCATCAATTCTTAATCCTTTAGGAATGATTAAAGGAAGAAGCGAAAGTATAACTCTGCTTAAATTTGAAAGATATTGCAATTCAACCCATTAAATCATTGTTGGATTGTTTTCTTGTAAAATATTCCTTCACTTCAACACCAAATTTAATGAAAATTTTTATTTGAAAATTAAAATTTGAATAAAGCATTGATTATCTTCCATTGTTTGATATGCTTCGGAATGATCACTTCTCACCCGATTTAAATTATTTTTTTGAAGAAAAATAGCAGTTCCTGTATGTTAATTATTAAAATTGGCAAATTATATATGTAGTACACTATAATATTTCAACTAAATACATTGATAGCTTAGATTGATGTATTTGACTACAAACTAATATAAATACTATTTAATCATTTGAAGTACTTAGCCATAAATTAATATAAATAACACTCAGTTGTATTACAATTGTTGTTTTGTTTGAGGGAGTTGGCAAATAATCTGAAATCAATTTAAGAATGCCATTTTTAGGAATCGTATCGAAAGAAACGTCAAGCAATATCAGTGCTTACACCGATCGTTCTGACACCATTCATGTTTTCCCCTACTTTTGGTTTAAGTATTTTAGGGCCTGTGGTATTATCACCTAGCATTTTCAGTCCACTGATTCTTAATCCCTCTATTCTTGGCCCATTTGTTCTTTCTCCAGGCGTCTTCCTTCCCTTTATTATCTCACCATATATACTTTCTCCTTATGTCTTATCACCACTTTTTGGCGCACCATACGTACTATCTCCGTATGTTTTATCACCAAATGTTATCAATCCATATGTATTAAGTCCACTAGTGCTCAGTCCGTACATTCTTAGTCCCGATATTATTTCACCACAAGCGTTAGGTGGTCAGATTTTATCACCAAATGCATTTTCACCATCAATTTACACGGACAATGTTCTCTCGGTTAGCATTCTTTCACCGAGTTGGATGTCCAAGTGAAGCTTACAGAGATAAGCTATTTAATGTTTTGGAAATTAAGAGATAATGTAGCAAATACTATTTTCATCTGATTTTTTATCTGCAAATTGGATGGACAGTGATGGAATCACATTGAGATAAATATCCATTTCTGGTTGCTTTATCATCTCCCCAACTGTATCATCATAGAAACCTCAATAAGGATATCCAGGTTTCAATAATGTGTTTCCTAGATTACCTGTCTGCCTGTTATTACAAGCAATCACCGTCACTTTTTTATTATCAGGCAAAAGGTGTGAAAACAGAATGAAGTGACTGCAATGTTGCCATAATCTTTTTTTCACAATCACTTTGTATCTGTTTAGTACGCTTCAATATTTCTTTGTACTTCTTCCATGTACTTGTTTGTGTAATCAATTCTGTGCATCTGAAACAAGCGAAGGAATTTATATTAAATTTTAAGTTTACAAATTAAACAAACAAATTTTTCGGTATAAGAAATTTCAAAAGCTAAAGTTGAAAATATTTTAAGGATAGTTTATTATTATTGCTAAATAATCATATGCTCGTATGCAATTTTTTAGCATATAATTACTGATAGCTGCAATTAAGTAAATATACTTTACCTATAAGAAGTTTCCCCCAGAAGTGATTGTGTATTGACAATTTAAACACACGAATGATACTTAATTCGCTTTTATCTTAAAGTTACTTCTTTATCACATTTTATGGTACTTACCTGACATAATTTGGACAACATTGCCTCAAAGTTGCACATTGTTTTTTTATTGGAGCTATTAAAGCTGCGCAATAATCGAAAGCATTTTGTCGTGTTTCTAAATTATTAAATTTGCTTTTGTCAATATCGTTTCTCCCATTTCGCACTTCATCCATCACTATTTTTGCACAGATCGCTTTCTGAATAATAGCACAATTAAAAAAAATGTTCACTTATATTGGTCTCTGCTCATTTTGTTGTATCATACCTATATTTAGAGGAAAATGATAAGTAAATATATTTTTAACAGTTTACTTACTTACTTTACTTTTTTGCCGTCTATCAAATGAAAATTTGAAAATTGCTAAAATAGTGTCTATTCATCATCATCATGATTTTCAATTAAATAATGAAATTTATACTTTCATTAAGTGGAATATAATCATTTGAAGTATTACATCTGACATCATTTTCATCTGGCTTATCTTTTGTTTTATTCAAAAATTAAAATTCTACATCATGAATTGGAAGATTCTGGTTCGTAACAGTGCGGCCCATACATAATTTACGATTCAATTCCACTTTACGTAGAAGTTTGGAGAGCTGTAAAAAATTGAATTTTTTTCATAAATCAAACAGTTTCAGCTGAAATCGCAATTTTTTTTGAATTTCAATACTTGTTGTAGAACATCGCTTGTTATTGGCTTCATACATGCTTTGGATACTGATTCGGTTACATCAGCAACTCCGGAATTGGTAATGATTTCAGCTTGAACGGATATATCGGATAACTTTGTTTTGGGTTCTGTAGCAAAACAAAATCATTTCAGGTTCAACATCGCTCGAAACTTTGAAATCAAACTCATAAATTAAAATCACTTCAGTTATTTAATTTGATTAACTACTGCTTAATATTAATTGGTTCAAAATTATTGGATATTTCATTATAAGCTAATTTTATAGAAAATTTTGGTTAAGCTGCAATCAAATTCAACAAACACTGGCACATTTAAAATTCATAAACTGCTATTAAATATCATATTTTTGAAAAAAATTTCCATCATACAAAATTTGAACAGGATCACTTCAATGAAACGGGATTTCATTTCTCGATCATTTCTTTATTTATTTAACAATATTTTCATTAAATGCTTTGACATTCTTTAACTAAATTAACTAATGCCCATTTTTCTTACTTTTTTACACTCATCATAACCATTCATTTCCTTCTCTCTCTCTTTCTCTCTCAAAACAAACAGATATGCACCATTATTCATGAGGTGATAAAATATCATTTGTTAACATTTAAAAGTAAAATGAACCAAGAATTAAGTTTGGATATGCACATTGTCGTTGACAAATCAGTTCACGCCATTTCAAGTTCTCCTCACAAGTAAATGTTTTTTGACAAAAAACAATGCCTTCTTCCTAAAATATCCCATTATTTTCTAATTATCACGAAAATATAAAATATTCCTCTCTTTTTTTATTTCAAATTTTCTCAAATCTGAAATTTGTAATTCTTTAATTTTAAATATGAGATATCTCTTACTTTCTATTCTTGTCTTCCTCATTTCACCTTCAATTTTACAGTAAAATTTTGAGGTTTAAATTTTTATTAAATATTTTACGATTATTAGTGCATTATGATTGAAAGACAAAAGCTGATAACCTCATTCATATACGTCGAGTTGATAACTGATATTTGTGATTCATTTTTTCCATCTTTTTCACTTATTGATAATTGTAATTCTAATTTGTCATCGCTTTCTGAACGGATTGAATTATCAATCATATCTCTTTCAATCCAGAATGAGGCACTGTATGTAGTAGAAATATCTTTTAATTTGTTTCCTTTATTTGCTGAGAAAAAAGAAGTCACGGATCCGGGAGTAACTGGCGGTTCTGTTGAATTTTCCAAATCATTACGTTTCAATTTCAAAATAGCTTCAGAAGGTGTAGATAAAGTTATCTCATCCGTCTTTCCGGTTAATGATTCAGTCTTTTCTGAATTTGGAAGAAATGTTGCAGGATGCATTGATGATTCTGACTTCGAAATCGAATTATCTAGGGTTTTCGGTGCTTTTGTAAGATAAGGAGCATTTCGAGCATCCAGTTCTGTGGAAGTCAATGAAACCGATTCTGTAATGCCGGTTTGCCCTACCACCTCTGATTCTATTTGTTCGGCTGAAAAAATGATTTTCTGAAATTATCCTTGTGATATTAATTTCTCAATGAATAGTATGGCAAAATTTCTATTTATCTTTAATTAAAAAAGCGATAGAGATTTTATTGAAAATCCAAAAACGTTGAATTTGTTCAAAAAGTATTCAAATCAAGTACAGAATTGATGCTTAAAAGTTAATTATTCATTTTAGATCAGTTATGAAAATAACATATTTGAACCTGATTCGTCCAAATCGACTATTTCTACGCAGCCATCCAATGATGTTATATTACTTTCGACCATATTTTTCAGGATCTGAAAGACGAAAGTTTATAAATTAACATTGAATGAAATGCATAAATTCTTATTCTTTCTTTGGAACCTAAATTGAGACACAATTTTAGTCGAAAAATTAACTATTTTATTAGAACTGTGATAACATTGTCGTAAAATATAAAAATAATAAAGCAACAGATCAACTGACTAACTTTGCCTTCAGTCATTTGCACAAACAATGCAATTAAAGCTATTTTAAGTGATTTCATTCTTTCCTGAAACTATTTGAAGATCGAATCGAAAATTCTTTCTGAGCGTCGTATAAATGACAAATTATTCCAATTCCATTATTTATTAAATTTATTCGCACCATTAATTTAAGCGGTAAAAGTGGCACAAATGGAGGACAAATGTCAAATGATTAGAGATAAATGCTAACTGCTAGAAATAACATAAGAAGAGAGAAACGAAATCGATAAGCTTTTTATCATCACGAGTAGAATCTTTGAAATGCCAGCAAAAGTAAAACAATAATTCAAATAAAAAACTTTTTAAAAATAACGAAGACTAACATTTCAGCAGGAGATCTAATTAAGTCGAACATGTAAGAATTATTTCTAACAATAATAAACTTTTCGGCTAATAAACCATTTGATCATTTCCCACAAATCATCAATATTGATGCTATAAAATTAGATTATCATGTTTAAAATATGTAATTGTAACTCTGTCCTATCCTATCCAATAGTTGCTGTTAATAATATATCTCTATATACCATGTTGCATAATCTATCCAGTATTATTGGACAGATCAACATATGTTTTCATTATTCTCGATAGTGCCATATACGAATGGAAGATCTTGAAAAGTAAAAAATCTCAAAAAAAGAAAAATCCGGCGAAAGCATCAAGAAATTGTCACGCTATAAAAATTGTTGTGATCTAAAACTGTTTGTAATGAATAGTCTGAAAGGAATTCAGCATCACGAGGAATAGAAGATATTTTATTTGTTGAAGATGACCCGACCTATTTAAATTTAACAACATATTTTTTAATAGGAAAAGAAAGGAACAACGTTCTATCAGCATAAAAATACTCCTAATTTGAAATCCAACATTTGTGATATGAATTTCGAAGCAATTCCATTATCTAGCAACCATATTCTATATGCTTGAAATATGGAAGTTTTCAAATGTTTTATTTTTAATAAAAAATTGAAATACTTGATTTGGAAATTTATCATTTAACATCCATTAACATTACATAAACATGCAAATTGCATCTATCTGTAAAGAAATAGAATATATGAAAAAATAATATCGTTTATCATATTGCTTGCAAAGTTTGTCTGAAACAATAGGAAGTATTTTTATTACAAATTGCTAATAGCAATTCAATATTTCTATTCTCGGGCCCAGTATTTTCTTCATTGCATGTGCAGGAAACTATTAGAGAGATAACTGATACTTGGACCAGGGAATTTAGAACGATAAACATTAGAGTAAACTGAAAATACAAAAAGACTCTTCGAGGCTTAGAATTTCCAAGTTCAAAAAGATTTTTTAAAAAAATAATTAAAACAAATGTCAGTTCGCTATGAAGCGAAAATTATGTCGAACAGGTTTAGTGAAGTGGATTATTAACAAAAGATGAGCGTCGCCTCTAATTTTTAGTACAATGACATCTTTGGGTTAAGACTGAAAATTTATGTCCTACTCGTTTTGGTCCTACTATCTGAATTAAGAATTGTAACTAAGAAATAATTTTATTTGAAATTTGTTTATCAAATATGAGAACTTGACTGCTATGTGATATTGACTGATCATGTAAGTTTATAGAGATGCACTTGCATAGGAGTAACTAATCCAATTATATGAAAATTGCAAAACTTGAACTTAGATTTACATTTAAAAGCCCATTTTCATGTTCTTACATCGCATTCGTTCACTTCACATTTCACTTTTTCTTCTTTCAAAAGATAATAACATCATTATTAAGCTTTCATATGAAAATAAATTCAGAAATTAAAGATATCGATCCATTTTTGTCAGTCAAAACATTATATGAATTTGCACATTTTAGATTTTGAAAAGGAGTTAAAAAATGGTTTTCTTTGTAATTTTCGAGTTCCTCTTGAATATTTTCTTTTCAAGTCACGCATATTGTACATTATTAACAGGTATCAAGAAGAAAATTGATTAGGTGGAAAATAGGTTAATTTCTGACGATTTTACTGAATGTTAAAGAATGAAAAGATTAAGTTGAATAAATATCCATAATACAATATTTTTATTTTTTTGAAACGAAAAAGAATAGAAGATAATAGTGATCTTCTGTTATCGTTGTATTCTATGATTATTCTTAACAAAAACGATGACAATTTCTTCTTTGCAATGATCAATCGTATACTGCATAATATTTCATGAACGACAAATTGGGAAAATCACTTCCTTATTTCGTGATATGATGTTTAGTACCAGCGTACGAGAGGATACATTTAGGTCAACAGGTGATTGAACTATTTATTATCCGCCCTTTCTGTTACTTCATATTTTCATCTGCTCAAAATATTATCAAATTACGAGTACTTTTTGGAGCTATTCATTCCTCTGTCAAACTTTTATTTCTCATATAAATGTTTCATACTGATCAATACTTATATCATCTCTTTTGCTTACTTTCATTATCTGTAGCTTTTGAGGCTAATAATAATCAGTTACAACCAACGTTGGGCACCAAATGTCTACCCAATCAGGTATCATTTTTTCACTTTTTGTATAAATTTAATCTTACTCTTAAATTAATAAATATTGATCGGCAACTCTTCGTTAGATAAGAAAAATATTTTATCATTACAGTTTACACACATAATCACCTATCTGAGTCTCATATATATCATGGTAAAATAATTTAATTTAAACAGGATCAAAATATGAATTGAATATTTCATGATTATTATATTTAAGAATGAGAAGATTTAATAATTAGTAAGTGAGAAATGAACAGAATTAAGCCAGGGTTTGTTTATCTAGCCTACATTATATCGTATTTTACCAATATAATAAACATTTTACCTTAATTTCATCTTCAAAATTTCAACTAAAATTTTTTTTTGAGTTGCGTTTTCATTCATTTTGATGTGTGATTACAGTGTGAAACTGAAACCTATGAGTTTTCAATTCAGGAACTTGAAAATAATAAAACAGAATAAGGTGAAAGTAGTCGATAAATTAAACCAAACTGTTTATTTCTTTGATTTAGCTGAATGCTGTCATATGCTATCCTTAGCACAATTAGATCAGATTCTTTACTTGGCTAATTGCAAGAATATAATTTTACTCTTTGCTCTAAAAGAAATTTGCTTTATTAAAGGTTGTAACAAAGCTGACAGTTTATGAAGACGGCGCCATTGAAGCGGAATGCAACAAACTACCATGCGGTACATCTGGCACTCATTGTAACGATAATCAAGCAAGTTGTCGAGCTGAGACTGATACATTTTCAGGCATGAAATGGGCTTCCAATGGACAGAGGTGAGTTGCCGCATTGAAATTTCAATGATAAATACATAAAGTAGAACCACTTAGCGATCCGTCATATGATGTTTACTTGTCAGTTTTCTCTGCTTTGTTTTATATTTAAAACTTCTTGATCACAAAATTTAACAAAAAGATGGTTTTAGTATTCTCCAACGCTGCTGTACAATTACGGTTCCACGTAAAATATACATTGGTACAGATCTAGTATCACTCGGGTCATATTATACTGGTGGCATGGTGGATCAAAAGGATCTTTACAGTAAAGAAGGATCTGAATTCGACTTCGTTTCGAATGTTCGCACCGAACAGTATGAATTTATAAGATTAACTTCCCACTTAGAGAACGTTAACGCTTCAAGTTTTTTTGAGTTTTTTCAACAAACCAAAATTGAATAAATAGGAAATTTTCAGAGGTGGTGTACGGATTTGGGTTTATCGAGTAATTTGTCCGAAAATTACTGGTAATTCTGGTGGTTCGGCAACGACATCGCATACACGAGGCATAACCGCCATGCAAAAGTATATTTATTGTTTATTGCAGTTATCACTTTAATCCGCTGCTTCCTGACAAGGAGATTTTAGTGATATCATACCGGAAAATAAAACCTCCGGTAGTTCGACAGCGACATCCCATACATGAGATATATAAGGACAGCACTGTCGTCGTCATTCAATGTCCACTAGAAATTATTTTAAAGAAGGCTTTATAGCCCACAATGACTCCAAAAAAAGCATGTCAAGCTTTCTTCCGCAGTTCGTAACATCCAGCATAGTCAGTCTTTTTATTATGATTAACTTGAATGAATTTTAGTTCGGATGACAGACTTTCTGCCTCTGAAAGACGTCGTCAATATTACGAAAAGTGAAATTTTCGTTTTCTTTAACATTGAATAGTGAAATTTTCTGTTTTTGATTGTGATCTTCTCTTTTCTCAAGCTTAAGCATGATCCAACTATTAAATATTAAATTCAAATGCAAAGTAAAATCATTACATCGATCATTATTTAATGATGAGTAACATAATTAGATGTTATCTTTTTTTGTTACAACGAACTTGTGCAATACCTTTAAGAATTAGATAGAAAATGTAGACTGAAATGTTTCAAAATTTTAAATCTCAAAATATATTTCTGATTTAGGCAAGCGATAAGCAACGGAAATGCTCAGTTTGGTGGAACAGTAGCTGAAGGCGTACCGGCTGCTTACAAACCGATGAATCCACTCCAGTATCGCCCACCGAATTGGCGTCTACTGCAACGGGATTCACCCATTCGTTTTAAATCCCGGGATCAATTCGAGAGACTTATATAAATGCTTAGGAACTTCTCTATAAGAAATCAGAATACTTTTCCTAATTTATCTCTGCATTATCTTGTATTAATTTAGCTAAATTATAAGCAAATAAACGATCTCACACTGACATTTTTTGAACACTTTAGCTCATCACAATATGATTCTATCAGAAATAGAAAGCTCTCTAACGAAAATACAGAAAAATTCCAGATGTTAAAAAGTCATCTGTAGAATATATTTGTGGAAAAAAGATGTTGTCTTATTTGTACGAAATAAAAATAATTTCACGTCGAAAGTGATGATAGAAAAGAAAAAAGATATGATAAGAGGAAAGTTAGCTGACTGTATGCCTCTTCGCTCTGATATTCGCTCATAATACCCCCAAATCCTTAACGGATCGCAGTGGAATGCATTATATTTCTTCGAGAAATATTTGCAAAATCAGCAGAAAATGAACAAAGCACAAAAATAAACAAATGCAAAATGCTCACTACTGATGAAATGAGCGAAAAGCACTATTTACTGAAGATTTTGCATTTCAATCAAATTAGCATAAAGACCTTTCTGATGTAACAACTCTTGATGAGTACCAAATTCGACTATGGCACCATCGTTCATAACCAGAATTTGATCCGAATTCTGGATGCTCGATAAACGATGAGCTATGATAATGCATGTCCGACCGTTACAAGCTCTTTCTAAGGCTTCTTGCACAACCTAACAAAGTTTGTTCTGTCAGATAAATGAAATTTTAAAACAAAAATGAAAAGTATGGTAACATAAGGAAAGACATTTCAAATTTTGAAATTTTACCTTTTCGTTCTCGGCATCTAAGGCACTGGTCGCTTCGTCCAACAAAAGTATTGTTGGATTTCGAATTATAGCTCGTGCAATAGCGATGCGTTGCTTTTGACCACCAGATAACTGTCCACCACTTTCACCGACGATCGTTTCATAGCCCTGATTCGATATGAAAATTAAAATTAGTACTGTTCAACAAATAAGTATCGTTCAACAAATAAACACTGATAGAAATACATACATTTTTCATTTCCATTATGAAATGATGAGCATTAGCTAGTTTTGCAGCTTCCTCAATTTGCTTTTGACGAATGTTAATTAAGCCATAAGCAATATTTTCACGAATTGAATAGTTGAATAGGATTGGTTCTTGGCTTACTAAAGCTATTTGATTTCGAAGATTATAAAGATTCAAATGTCGCAAATCGATGTTGTCATACATCTAAAATATCGTCATCTGAAATTCCAAATTAGAAATCACTCAAAAATTCCTTATCTGATAAAACATCGGAGAAATACTACTGATTCTCTCCTATATCTTGCATTTCTGATCGAATTTCTTTGCCTAAAACATTCATTTAAAAAATTCGTTCCTATGCTTTCAATTATCTCATAGCGTATCTTTAACAGTTTTTATGAGCTTAAAAATTTCACCTCAAATCAACCTCTCTAAGTATTATTATTCATGCTTAATAGTTGACTTGGAATCACATTCTAAATCAAAAATTTTGATTTTATCATATAATAAGAATTTACAATTGCACCATTGAATGGGTCGTAAAATCGCTCAATTAGCTGAATTATTGTTGATTTACCGCATCCACTTGAGCCAACCAATGCTGTCCTTTTACCTTTCAATGCTTCCATTGTTAGCCCTTTTAATACCAGTTTTTTTTTACTTACTGGATATGCAAATCGTACATTTTCAAGTTTCACGTCACCTTTTAGTACCTATGAAACAGCTCCGTAAAAATAACTTTCATCGAATTCATTTTTTATTTGCTTATTGATTATCTAACTCATATACAGTCTCCGAGCATTCACTACTATAATTTTTTCTGTAAAGCATTTTTTTGATTATCAATTTTCATGGATTTGGGAAATATTGATCATGGAAGAAAGAGAAATATCAAACTTAGCCATCTGTCATGAACGATACCATCAATCAGTGCAATCATATCTCTCAATGACCAGCAAAATGATGTTTTAGGTTCAAATAATAATTAAGCAATTAAAAATAGGATGAAGAGAGTAAAATTAAATAGATTAGGAAATAAAATGAGATGACTTGCAATAAGCAATACAGAAGAAGTGTCATATCTACTTAAAACAAAAATCTTATGAAAAATGTTAAATAAAAATTACTTCTTTCCTTCCACCTTCCGATAAGCCGTTAATTTTTGATTTTTTAGCAAGCATTTTAAAGATCAAACTTGCGCTTGTACGTGCTCGTATGTATTCCGGGAGATAAGTTCCAATAGCTAAAACACTCAAAGATGCCACATTTAATGTTGCAACTACCCTGTAAATATCGATGTTTAGCCTCAAATTGAAATACTTCTTCATTGATTAATAGTATTACTGCAATCTTACTGATATGCAATTCAAAAAATTGTATATAACTCGATTTTCTTGTTCCAAATGCTAGCTTTAAATCTTATCGAAATGTCATGATGTTTTCTGATAAGAGATTACGTATGAAAGATAAAATACTACTGATTCATGTCCCATATATAATTGCTACATTAAATTGTGAACTTACTGAAATACTTGAAATGGATTGGTACTTCCATTCTCTATAAGCCATAAACCATAACGATATGCTATGGCAAAATTAAAAAAAGTGAAAGATGAATGAAGTGCAAAAGCAAAAGCTTGAATAATGCCATTGTGTAACTTTTTGCTGTGTAATTTCCGCATTTGTTGATTAAATTCATCACAGAAATGCCTTTCACGAGTTAAATATTGCACTGCTTTATGGTACTTTAATGCTTCTGTAGCGAGCTATAAAAAATTTATTGACAAATTTGTTGACATACTGAAGGGTGATCGCAAGACTTTGTAAGCTATATTAGGCAGATAATTGAATAATGAATAAATGAAGCAGCAGATGTACCTGTAATGGTTCATGAGCTAACATTTCATGGGTTTGCGATCGCTTCTTTAGATACTGCGTAATGATTATTTGAGAAAGCATTAGCATTACGGTTGTCAGAATACCTATTGGTGCCATTTTAGGACCGTAATAGAATGCAACTCCAATACCAAGTATGATAGAAATTATCGCTTGAAACACATCTGCAAGCCTGAAATACATATTTTAGACTTCCTTGATTCCCTGAGAAATGTTAATATCATTATAAATACAAAAATACCTATGATCAATTGCAGCGCAAATATTTGGTACATCGGTAGCTAATCTAGTAATTAGATTACCCGGTACATTATCCGGTGAATCAAAATATTCTCCATCCTGAAAAGTAAATAAATTTGAAAGAATATCAGGATTATTGTCAAACAGTACAAGCATAAGAAAATATTCCTTCTTCTTTTTCCTTCTGAAATAGTTCTATACTTCTAAATCTAATTTATTAATTTTTTTGGGTCCAATATGTCAACTTGACTTCCTTTGCTTTTTTAATTACGTCAGTTTTTTCCGGAAAATGCGACCTGATTGATAATGTTGGCGAATACTGTCACGCGTAATCGTTTGGTAAGCAATTGACCGAGAATAGAGAAGAAATAGCTTGCTAAGAATGTTATAAATCCGCAACTGATGCCCAGTATCATAAAATATATGGCATTCTTTAAAGCCTCGTGTGACCTTTGCTCCGCACTTTGTTTTGCTAACGACTGTAATACAATTTGCGAAACAATCTTTAAATATAAAAATTTATTACCCTTAATCATTGTCGAATCAGAGGATATTTATTATTGATTAGTTACCTCAAACATGGATCCATAGATAATCGAGAAAATAGGAAACATAAATCCTTTTAGAATCGCAAAAATTAGTGCGAAAAGTACTAAAAACCATTTATCATGTGCGAATCGCAAAATATTCAACAAATGGGATTTCTTCTTCTCTTTCACTTCATTTACTTCTTGCTGCAAAATAGAAGGATGTATCTGAAGATCAAAATGAAATTGAAGACTCGATAATGCTACTGGATTCCTCGAATGCATGTATGTTGTATGCATACTTCATGTATACAATTGACTTGCAGTACGATAGTAAGGCTTGAAAAGTTTAACTTTTCATATCGCAAGAAATTGTTTATCCGTCCTGCCTTGATGTTATTATTTGTAAGAAGAGAGGAGAAATTATACTTTTGAATCCTCGGCATGCTGACTAATGGAAGAGGTGGTAGATGCTGACCGGAATAATTGATCTGGCGACTTAGTTCGCATCGAACTTACCATTTCTTCTTCATCTTTCATGATTCCTGAGAAAATATTAGCAATTGTTGATGATAGCAACTGATACAGGAAGGAAAAAAAGTGTCATTCAGAAATCTGAATTCGATTTGTTGAAACCAACTTGTTTTTAAGGATGATATGTAGAATACATTTTGCTACATAACTAGAAGTAATATTTAGTCTGAAGTATGATGATGTATTTCATCTACAGAAAGGATTTGATATCCCATGATGACAGATAACTTCCAATTTCTAAAATATTTGAAAAGTTTATTAAATTGAGCTAAAGAGAAAATTTATTGCTTAAGAGCCCACAAGATCGACATGCAATATTATCTATAATTTTGAATTGAGATTATCGGTACTATAAGATTACATTAACACATTATTGTGCAAAAATATTACATTTGAAAATTTCATTAAAAGCAGAATCAGGCAAATTTATGTCATACGACGAGGGACTTGTATTGAATTTCATCTTTCATTTCTAACAAAATTACGATAAAATTCTTGTTGTATTATACTCAATGCTAATCCGCTGGTCTAGAAGTCCGAAAATCCTAAATTCCAATGAAGCAATGAGCTACAAAAGACAAATAGTTCTTAATTTAACAAAATAACAGTCTCACCTGCCTCTTTTTCAGAATTTGGCGCACTTTCTTTTGCTAATTTCTCAACATCTTGTGAAGTCACTAATTTCATATATATACCGCCATGCGCCATTAGTTCTTCATGCGTACCTTAATGAATTAAAGATTTTCAATTGAATTATTAGATTCTTTTCCAAAATTTTCATACCTCTTTCAACAACTTTTCCATGATCCATTACAATGATCTGATCTGCATTTCGAATTGTTGAAAGTCGATGTGCTACGGTAAGAGTAGTACGTCCAACGCTAGCCTGAAATGATCATAATAAATGCATGTAAACATCTAAACAAGCGAGAAAATAATTCTACCTTCTCCAAAGCATGCTGCACAATTTTTTCGCTTCTGCTGTCCAGTGCAGTGGTAGCTTCATCGAGAAGCAAAATTTTCGGATCTTTTATTAGAGCACGAGCTATAGCGATACGTTGTTTTTGTCCACCGGAGAGTTTTACGCCACCTTCACCAATACATGTTTTATAGCCCTAAATGAATTTGATCAAATTACATATCTCATCGACAATGTATTAAATCAAAGTTAGAAAGAAGTTGAAATTACCATTGGAAGTTCCTGGATGAAATTGTGTGCATTTGCTATTTGACAAACTCTTTCCATCTCTTCTATCGTCATTTTTTCATTCCCTAAACAATATTCTGTTTTTATGAATTAAATTTGTTAAATTTTCATGCTAACAAATTTCATTTTTTTCCATGAGAGCTTTATTGGTAAAGCATTACCGAGTCGTATGTTCTCTTCAACAGTTGCCGCAAAGAGTACAGGCTCTTGTGATACCACACTGACCATTTGACGCAACCATCGAATGTTGATCAAATTGAGTGGAATGCCATCAATTGTCAACTAAAAGCTTTTATCTTATCTATTCAATACTAACTTAATGCTGTGGTAGAATTATTGCAGATTATAATTTATACTAAAAATCTATAATTTGCATAGAACCTATCAATTTCATTGCTGTTTAATTCCACAAAAACACACTGCCATGACTTAATGTCCAAATAGAAATATTCGAATTCTTCCAATTTCAATTTATAATTTGAAAATTCATGGAAAACAGTTTACCTCACCACATTCTTGATTGTAGTATCGAAGTAACAGACCAATCAAAGTGCTTTTACCACATCCACTTGAACCAACCAATGCCACTGATTGCTCTGCTTTCACCTATTTTTTAAGTAATAATTTAGTTGTGATTTGATTTAATTTCACTCTTTCTCATCTTTAAGTTATTTCTCTTATTTCTCTCAATTTTGCCGCTTTTTTCCTATTTGCCCTATTACCCCTCTAACTTTAATTTCTTCAGAACAACTAATTTCAAATTTCATACTAGTCCAATTTTGCATTACAATTAATACCTTAAAGCTTATTCCTTTTAAAACCTCTTCTTCTGATCTTGTAGGGTAGCGGAAACGAACATCCTTAAATTCAATTTCACCTTTCGGATTTGTTAAGCTTATTCCTTCTGAGCTTTGGCAATCAATTTCCGGTATCTGTAAGAGATAATTATTGTTGAAACGAGCATATAGGAGAATTGATTTCATATTTCTTTCCTTATGATATGTGTCTAATTTTCACCGTAAAATAATACAAACGAATGGATGAAATGAAACTTAAGATTTCTAGTTATCATTTACCATATTGCTATTTAGTAATTTAATATGATACACTGTCTAATCAATTCTTAAATTAAATTCTAATACTATTCGATACAAAACTAACAATACTCAGCAAACGAATAGATGAAATAAAATGATTATTTTAAGTTTAACTTTGAAAAAAAAAAAACTTTTTCATGCCTATTCAAATAAATCATAACGCTATACGAAGAAGAATAAAATGCTTATTTAATCAATTGTAAATTGATAAAACTTGCGAAATAATAAATCATAACGTTCATGACATATTTATCGAATTTCCGAGAAACTGAAAATTTCAGAGTCATTTTATTGATTATCGAAGAGAATTGTTTACTTATAACTTACTCGATCAATAACTTCGAAAATGGAATTTGCTGCAGTTTGTGCAGTCATTATTACACCAATTTGTGGTATAGCCATACCAAGTGATAAAAAACCACCCATTGCCGCCCAAAAGGTAGCAAATACAGCACCTGGCTGTATGAAGCCGTCGTTGTATATCTTAGTACCGTACCTTAAATACTCAAACTTTGTTAGAAGCACATTTATTCATACTTTCTTTAGTACATAAAGCATAAAAAAGTAAACAACTTTGAACCATTCCATTAGAATCGCCATCATTTATATTGTCCTTTCATTGGCTTTTGAATAAGATTTAATCTCTACGAGATTAAAGATTGCTAATTAAACTGAATACAAATTAATAAAGAATAAAAAAAATAATAAAGAAATGAGAAAGAAAAGAAATCCACCCACCAAAATGTAATACCCATTCCAACGAAAATAAGACAATAGAGCCATGCAGTTCCAAGCGCAATAAACAAAGCCTTACGTCGACCAAACGCCGATGCTTTGTTCAATTCAGTTTGATATCTAAATTTCTCTTTTCAGGTATATGAATAATTAATGAAATTATAAAATTATTGTTAGAAATTCAATTTTTCGTTTATTTAGTAAATTGAATTATCAATTATTTCTATCCACAACATCCCTTCTTCCATCTTCACTTTATATTTACTACTGATGACAGAAAGAGAAACTGAGAGAGAGAGGAGTTTATGATTACTATAAAATAAATGGTGATTCATTCTGGAGGATACCTTTTAATTTCCTTCTTTTGACCATTTAAAGCGATAACTGTTCGAATTCCGACAATTACTTCTTCAGCTACTGCGCCTGCTTTTTCATATGCTTGCAATTCCTTTCGTACGCTTGTTGACACAAACTGAATTTAGCCTTAATCACATATGAACTATTTCAATTTCAGTTTCTATTCTAGAGGTGCAAGCGAAAAGTTGTAGTAACAAAGATATATATATCTAAGAATGCAAATCACAATGTTATGGAAGATTTTATGAGATTTCTGGAAAAATAAGAATCATTTTAGCGAAGACATCATCATTGTCTTATAATTATGATTAAAATGATTTCGCTTTCTCTCTACAACTTGACAATTACTTCAGGAAATGAAGCTTACTCTTGTTAAGAAACTTGTTAGCACGGCCAAAATTGGCATAAAAGCCAGCATTACCAATGTCATACGCCAGCTGCAACAACAAAAAAAAGAAAATATATTTTTGACGGGGCGAATTTTGAAAATTTATCGTATTTAAATCTCATGAAATATTAAGTCTAATTTTGATTCTAAAGTTATTCAATAGATTATAATTGCTTGTTAACTATCAGAATGATAAAGATTTTCAGGAAAAATGAGAAAAAAAACTTCGCTTTTTATCCTTAACAGCAAAATTACTTGAACAAAATTAAAACTGCTTAGAAAGATAATTGAAGTTTACCTGCATATGAAAGCTACAACTAATCCAGCGACAAATGCTGTTCCATACGAAAACAAAACACCCAATTTATCACCAATGCCATCTTTTATTCTATCAATACCACTAAAACATTGAATTTAATTTTAAATAAATTTGCTATATTTTGATTTAAAAAAAGAAGCAAAGATGAAAAATTCTACAGACTCGAAAATAGTTTTAATTTATATAATCATTCTAAATTGGATTCATATATTGAGTAGAAATGCATGTTGAAATCTGAAGTTGCGTCATAATCTTTTCCCTTTTTATATCTTCATCCAGTTAATGATTTTGAGCTCTGAAGGAAATTTTCCTTTCTAATTCAATCATTGACGAGAAACATAAATATTCTTGATAATAAAGAAAGAGTAAAATGTTATCTTTTTTAGTAACTTGATTCGCCAGATAGCTTGGTCACTAATCGAAGATTTAATTTCAAAAATCTCACAGTACTTACTCAGACATCCTTGTTATCAGTTCACCAGACGGATGTGTATCGAACCAACTCATGTCCTGTCGCAGTACTGCAGCAAAATAATGTTCGCGAATTTGATGAATTTGTCTCTCACAAACTGTATGCCAACAAATCATCTACAGTTGTTGCGAATTTGAAATCGAAATTTAATACTTCAAAAGAAATAATGAAAAATGGAGCGTAAAAGTAAAAATTAGCTGAAATGGAAAAATAACTTTTATCAATATGCATGTTAATCAATTACTTATAGTATGATAAAATGAAGATCAGAATTCCACGTTTACTGAACGCTATTAATCTGATCTAGAATAAATCCAATCAGTCAGATGACTCGATCTTAACATCTTCTTCCCAATTCCTAAGAATTTTTCATTTAATTGAGTGCACCGTTTTAAATGACTGAAAATTTGATATTATAGACGCTCAGAATACAATTTTCTATTTACAAAATACTTACAGAAAGAGTTGCCAGGATGAAAATTCCAATGCCGTATCCAAAGTACATGTATATAGCTCCTATTGCTCCATTGTGAAATTTTATTTCATCAAAATACTTAGTTTTCCATTTTGCTTGACCTTCGATCAGTGTGTCCGCTAACCTTTTGAAGATAATCGCTTGGACAGCTTGTAAACAGCCTTGAGCTATGCTTAGTAAAATGCCAGCTGCTAGCAAAAAATAATCCAAAGGTTTCGCATAACGATACTAAAATTATTCTAATTAATTAGCTGAGTAATAAATCAAGTCTAGAAAAAGATTCAAATGTTGAAATCGATCCACGAAGAGTGGTTAAATTTCAATTAAAAACAAACGATCGATAAGAAGGATATTCGTTTTGTATTAATTGTCGTTTCATTCTTCCGGTTATCATTTTTTAAATTCATTCTCCATCCGGAACCATTACTTATTTGTCTAAAACACACAGAAATATTTGATTCCGTAAACTATGAACGAACAATTGAGAATTTGACAGGCATAAAAAACAACAAACTTCTCCAGTGCTCTAACAAAAATTTCCAATTTATAATTATTACTTTTGATTATGTAAAGATTGCAAATCATAACCATCGCTTGCCAATTGCTTATCAGTGTTATAGTTTTCGACCGGTGAAAACGATGATTCACTATTATCGTTCATTGATTTTCCTGAAAATTATGATTTTATTTTAAAAAGAAAATTGAATAACCTATCTTGTTGCAGAAAAAGGAATGTGACTTTTGCGCAAGTTCTTTTCAGCAGTTTTTCTTTTGGAGAAATTGTAGCATTGAAAGAAGAAAATGTTATTTCAGGATTTGTTGGGATTTTCTTTCCATGCTTTCTGATTATTATCAATACTAGAGAATGACACTAGAAATGAGACAGAAACTGTCGAAAAGCAAATGTCCTTCTCATATTAGCATTTAACATTTATAAATGATAAGAAACATAACAATCAATGCATTATCATGATAAGGGAATTTGATGATATCGAACCAATTCCACAATTGAGCAGGCTAAAGCTAATTGATTTCAGTTTTTATTTTATTACAGTAAATTTAAGTGAATAATTCCCTTAAGGGTTAATGAGTAATACTTTTATCTGTTGTCTGCAGATAAAAATGAGTAATAATATTACAGATTTTTAAAATGAACTTACAATGCTTGAGAAATTTCGAAAATCAAAAAAGAGAAGTGAAATCGAATTTGAAATTTCATCTATTGAGCAAACAATATAAAGGATTAATATGGAAAATTGATATAAGTGATAAAGTTGAATAACTGAAAACTAACAAAAATGAAAGGAAGTAAATGGATGATCGTATTGTTAAGTGGACGTTCGAACAAACGTTCTTGCTGATAAGCTGGAATTAGAAGGATGCAAAAACACTTTTCTCTTCCTGTTCCTTTTCCTCTCTTATTTTCCCCTTTTAGCTCATCATGAACTCTCTCCAAACAAAAAGAAAAAATTAAAATTAATCAATCAACCATTTGCAATTGTATTCTTTTTTATTTGCAGAGAGAAAAAAATTCTTGTTATCTATTATTTCATTACGCTGCAACATTACAGCACTCTTTATAAGGTAAAGCGGAAATTTTTGTGCTCCAGGCAATAAGTTAATTTTAACGATTACCGTAATGATTGAAAGTTTTTTTAAAGAAAGCTGTCATGTGCAAAGCCGACAAAACTGGTGAATTCGCAAATGATTTTTAAATTTAATATACTTGAAATTAAAATTTTGTAAATTGCATAAGTCGAAAAGAAATGATAAGAAAATCATTTTTAATTTCTGTTGCAAAAAGAAAAAGATGCAAACAAATGGAATGACTCATTTTTCGTCCCTATGATATTGTACGATCTGATTGTTATCAATGTTTTTTTCATGCTCATCAATTTTTCCCGATTTTTTAGTGGATAAAAAGAAGTTATTCCAGAATTCACCGCAGTATATTTGAAATTGAAATTTATTTAACAAGTAATGATATGAAGTAAAACTCATGCTGCTCAAAAGAATATCTGATTAATTTCAATGTCAGCAAAAATTCTTTCAAAAAGTCTAACTAAAGAGTCATTTAAACTTATTATTGTAACAAATTTAACTTCAACGAAAGTACAATTAGTATAAAATGATCAGTAGATAAGCCAATTAATTGAAAGATAATTACATTTTCAATTTTTCTTACATTTCGAGAAGAAAGATAAAAGAAAATCTTTCTTGATAATCTGAAAAAGAAAGAGGAGATCATATTAAATTTTCCTTTAAAACAACAAATTTGTTATTAATTTTCTTGCATTCTCGAACTATTTGGTTAAGATTGATTTTCTTTTGGAGTGATTTTTTTCTTAATCTATGGAATTGTTATCAATGATTTGTCGGTGGGTTACTTAGTTGATTTGTCAATTCAGAAGAGTATAGTTTTTGATTAACTGTTAAAGTAGCAGTACAGAATGGAGTCTTTTGGATGCAGATAGTAAAGTGAAGCAGGACACATTGCTGAAATCTTTTATACAATATAACGAGAAATCGAAGTTTTAGCTGACAAGATTAGAATGAAAGCAAAAAGATGAATCGTGACTTTCTTTCATAGTTAATTAGGCGAAAAAAATTAAAGTAGATAGTAATTCCGAATAATAGTGAAGAATTATCAAATATAAAGAACCGGTTTTTGCAAAACATCAGGTGAGATTGAAGACAAAATTAGTAATTAATCACATGAGTTGCATTTTCAAGCGACAATTTCGTAAGCACGACCGTAAATAACTTTATTGACAATATTTTGATTAATAATTTCCTAAAATTTCAGTTCATACAGAATGTTTTCATGATTTTAGAACTTTTATGTTATAAAATGATTTTTGATTTCCGGAAGAATTTACATATTAATGTTCAAAATTAGAAAACTCGGTCAAAATTAAATGCAAAGATTTATACATTTTACTGATCAATGTTAACTTATTTGGGAAAACTATGATACTTTAAGATACTTCTTTGTAATAAAGTAAATAGGCATATCATTCTCAAATTCCTAACTTTGTTCTGATTGATAATTGTTAGCAGTATTAGAGTTATTTTTATTCTTAATTAATTGTAAAATATTTCGCAGTTCAATAGCTTTGGTTTTTTAGAACATGAAACGAAAAAAATTGTAAAGAAAATAAAGAGAAAGGAAGGTTGGAAAAAGTGATGAAAAGTAATTCAGAAGATGTGAAGGAAAGATTCAGGTGTAAATCAAAATTTTTGTCGTATCAACAAATTTGCATATAAAATAATAAAATCTATCATTTTAAATATACTCGAAAGTATCTAAATTTTCACTTCTTAAGGTTTTTCATCAATGGAAGCGGTCGATCCGAAATGCAATGGGTAATGAATAATTTAGTTTTTTGTGATTTTGTACTTCTTAAAAGTAATAAATGAAGTGATAACCTTTTTCTAACTTCAACATTTTTCTCAGATATAATAAATAAAAACTTTCGAATTTTCAAGATTGACTCAAAATAAAATTTTCGATTTGCCCAATCAAAAATCACCAGCAAAAGGACGTTTACCGACGCGGAATAACAATCAAGTAATTACAAATAGTTTTTGGACAACTAATTCATCATTGATAAATGAAGTAAGCTCATGAATTTTATCATAGATTAATAAAAACATTAAAATAATATGTGAAATAATCACCTGAATAGATTTTCCAAGTCTAATTTCCAAAAATATACTTTAATAAAGTTAAAAAAAGTGAAAGTTAAATTTAATATGCTCAATCTGCATTACCTTAAATGAATTCCCCAATTTAATAGGCAGAAAAATATAATTAAATTTTGCAGATTCATAGTAAATCAACGTGTTCATCACCTTCAATAACGGACGATCAAAAAGATGATAGTTTTGTAACCTCAGGTAACGATGGATGTGTCAAAAATGATTCATTACTAGATAATACAGTAACTATATTGGAAGCTGACGAATCATTGACGAATATTAACAATAAAGAACAAAGGCATAATATGGGACAATCTATCAGTGATGAGAAGTGCGATAATCCCTCAGCGATTGAGGTGCTAAGTTGATAAGAGTAATTGAAGTGCTTGAAGCAATGAATAATTCTCCTTTTTCTGTAAAAACCTTTTTTGACGACACATTTGAAAAGAAAAAAATTGTAATTTTCATTTCTATCGTACAAAAGAATATCTTCATTTCAGGATTCAGTCGTACAGCCAACATCATCAATGATCGAATCAGAAAATAAACTTGTCAATCGAGCTCTGGAATTAGCACAATCGCTTTTCGGACCAGAGACGACAATTGTTAAAACATTTCAAGCAATTCCAATGAAACGCGAATTTGATTTCGATGACGATACCACGCAAATCGCCCGTAAGTAATTACAAAGTTATTCTTCGTCCTTTCATGAAGATAAAAATATTAAAGTGTATCAAAGAATGATGAAAAGTGAAACGAATAGAAGTAAAAGCAATTAGAATTTATTTTTAATCTGAAATGAGAACCTATAGTTAAATTCTGATATACCAAGTATATACATGAAACTAAAAGAAAATTTCACATTTAAATTCTCAAAATATTTTTAGGATTAGAAGGTAAGGATGAAGAATTGATGGAAACTGATAAAACGAAACAAAGTGGAAGTTCAAATCATTGTACACATACGATTGATTATCTCAAAAATCGAATTACTTCATCCGCGTTCAGCGCTCAAAATTCATTATTAAATCGCAATGATTTTACCGCTCTTGAGGTTAACAGTTTTCTTTTTTTATTTTTTAAGTTTCACTAACATTAATCGACATAGGTAGGATAATTTGCAAAGGTTTATGCAAATTTAAAGAAAAGAAAGAAAAAGCTTCCTCACCTTTGATCGTTTTTCATAAAGTATGGAAAATTTCTCCTTTATTTAAAGGGTTCAATTAAACTGCCAAAAAATAAAGTCAGGAAATTTTTTAAATATTATACGAAATTCTTGCAAAATGAAATATTTGAAAACATGAAATTATCTTCGAAAAACGTATAACATCCTTGCTTTTCTCGACTTCGTCAATCGCTCTTATCAAATTAAAACTATTTCTAATGATAAAGATGAATAACAATTAGCTTCTGATCCCATTAAATTTTGTTTAAATTTAAATTTTTGAAAAGTATCAGCTTAAAGTATTAAGTTATACCTAATAGAAGAATAAAAGTTTATTTTATGATTAATCATGATATTTTTGATAACTATCCGTTACTGAAATTTGGGTTATTATCATTCTGCTGAAAGGAAAAGGATAATCAGAACAAGGGAAACGGCGAGAATGAATTAATCGAAAAAGAAAAGAAGAGATAACTGATAATTGATATATCAGTGTCCCAAATCTAGTTAATTCCTTAATATTTAGTTACCAATCTTAAAACAGTCTTAAAGTCCATTTCCTTTCACTTTCCATGACACATCCATTTCACTTCCGTTATCATCAATTTACAGGTCTTAAGTGCCATTTATCGTAATGCTCCAGTCGGCGGTTCTCGTTTTGCGAAGCCCACGTCAACTACGTTTTCATACATACCACAAAATGTCAACTCAGAAGATGAACTGAAAACTAAAGGATGTCAGCTATTTATTTCATTCAGTTTAACTTATGATTTCTTTTCAAGATTCATAAAAGCATTGAAGAAAACATTTCGGATAATTCCTGAATTATTGCTTGAAGTTTGAAGTAAAATACTATTAATTTTGCAAATGTAATATATTTCGTTGTTAATTACATAATCAATGTTTTCAATAACTAATAAACAAACAATTCGTGGCATAGCTTTTAGCATACAAAATAAATTATTTTGATGCTTCTTCAATTTCCTACTGTATCTAAAAATTTCCTGTAAATTCTGTATTAATTATAGCGACAAAAACGAGTAAAGAAGCAGAAGAAGCGGCACGTGAACGTGATGAAGAGATTTTTCATCAACAGCAACGTGATCTTATGGATGAGTATTTTCATCAGCCTGGTGATCTGCGTAATATCAAAGCATCTTTTGGTCGCCATGGACAATTATGGGCTGATCAGAAGTATTATGAATATTATGAATACCTATGCAACGTAATATTCATTCCTTCATTTACATCCTTTTACGCATAAAATTTTCTTTCGACTTTTCGTTCCTTCCATTCGTGCTACTGAAGTGAAGATAAAATATAACAACTGTTAGGTCAACTTCAATATAACAGTAATATTGAAGTTTAAAAAACCTGCAAT
This sequence comes from Cruorifilaria tuberocauda, assembly GCA_013365365.1. Classification (NCBI taxonomy): domain Eukaryota; kingdom Metazoa; phylum Nematoda; class Chromadorea; order Rhabditida; family Onchocercidae; genus Cruorifilaria; species Cruorifilaria tuberocauda. Next base: position 46,924 of record JABVXU010000126.1, on the reverse strand, counting down.
TCGATGTGATAGTTAAAAAGAATGCAAATGCGAAGAACTTTGTTAAATGTATCGATGAAAGATATAAATGATTAAATTTAAAAAGGTGGAAAAGAAATAGTAAATGAAATTTTATGATTTATCCAAAGACGATAGCAAATTAATTTATAGCTCTCAAGATACAAGTAGTATACTAAAGTTTTTGTAAAGAAATTAGTGATAATATAACCTGCGATAAAAGTGAAATTGGAACAATAATTTAAAGAACGAAGTTTGATAAATTAAAAAACAAATTTCAGTATCGAAATTTTACAGGGCATCAAACGGGCATTATCTCACCCAGGTTCATTTGATCTAGATTGTGGTGCTGGTAACGTTCATACTCCATCTAATCAACAAACCAACGGAATTTGGTAATATTTGTAATTATTATCATTGAATTATTGTAATCAAATTTAAAATTTGGAGAATAATTTTAGCTACTAATTTTTGCTGCTAATAATGCATAATTCAAGTGTATATCACTTAATATTTACACTTAATGTTTATAATGTCTTAATATTTATACTTAATACTTAATGTTTCATTTGCTAATTAACTTCACAAAAAAATTGCTTTGAAAGAGAAAGGAAGAGATAATTCTGGCCATCGATTTTTCTAATATTTAGAAAAATGAGTTAAAAAATAAATAAATTCATAAATAAAAATATAACGTAAAAGAATTTTTCTTATCAAAATTTAGCCGCGCGATGAAATCTAATCTGTATTATCAGTACAGTCCAGGACCGGAAATATATTCCAGAAAAGTATTTGTTGGTGGATTGCCAATCGATATCGATGAAAGTATTTTTCTTTCTTTTCCACATCTGCTAGTTGACAACATTTGTAATAATTATTTAGTGATTGATCAGTTTAAAATTGGATTATTCTATTTTCAGACGAGCTTACGGCTACTTTCAGTCGTTTCGGTCCTTTAACTGTTGACTGGCCAAACAAAAGTGAAAATAAAAGCTACTTCCCTCCTAAAGGCATTTAATTTTTAATAATTTGATTTGATAGTTGTCAATTACTAATCACTAACATTACTCGATCAATGTGCCGTATGCTACGTGTGTCAGTAAGACATGACAAGTTACAGCGGCAAATATGAAAAAAAAACTTATTAATTACCCAAGTGATAGTCATTTACCGAGTGGTTTTTATTGAAAATTAAATTCGATCTTAATTAATGAGTCAACTGATTTTTCGTTTCATATATCTTTAAAATTTGATAATAACACTGAAAATAGTATCTTATTTCAGGCTATGTATTTCTTATTTTCGAATATGAAGTGAGCGTACGTGCACTGGTACAGTCATGTTTTGTAGAAGATGAAAAGCTTTTTCTATACATTTCGAGCCCGTTATCACCTGATAAACTGGTTCGATAAGTCTATTTTTGGAATATACAATAAGTCGATTTTTTTGTTCTCAATTTCACAACAACCCTTTTATTTGTTTATCATTAGTTTATTTAGTTAACATTACAAATTTTTGATATAATATATTTACAAATTGCTCTGTCTTCGATATCAAAAAGCATCACTAATTTTCACTCAATACTTTTTTCATTCTTTTCAGGTACAAATTCGACCTTGGCGTCTTGCCGACGCAGATTATGTAGTTGAAGCAAGCATTCCACTATACGCACGACGTGCTGTTTTTGTCGGTGGAGTACCAAGACCTATTAAAGCAGGTTTATGCGATCTCATCCTCTATTCTTTAGTCAGATATTTTGATGCAGGCTAAAATGCTGTACTCATTCGTTTCAGTAGAATTAGCACATATAATGGATCGTTTATATGGAAGTGTTGGCTGTGCTGGTATCGATACTGATGTTGAATATAAATATCCGAAAGGTAAGTAAATTATTACTAGATTAAAAATCTTTTCAGGTAAATTGTTATAAAAAATCTTTTCACAACTCTATATTGGTTATCAATTAATTAAAATTAAGATTTAAAATTCAAGATTTGAAACTTCATAACATTCAAATGTTTTATAGAAAAATGTTGAAAAATTGGAAGTTAATGAGTGTGAAAATTGGTGCATTAGAAATGGAATGAACATTTTACTTTTCAGGTGCTGGACGCATAGCATTTACCAATCAGAATTCGTACATGAAAGCAATTACTGATCGCTATGTACAATTAAGCCACGGTGAAGTGGAGAAACGAGTAAGCATAAGTGATTGTACATTAAGTAGTAATAGTGAGGAAGTAAATGAAAGCTTTTAAAGGTTGAATTGAAGCCATATGTATTGGATGATCAGCCATGCGATGAATGCGGTGGTGAACGTTGTGGACATCGACATGCGCCATTCTTCTGTCCACAACTTTCTTGCTTACAGTATTATTGTGAGAAATGTTGGACAATGATACACGGATGTCGATCACGTGAAGATCATAAACCATTAGTAAAAGAAGCTTAGAAAAGAAATTATTATCCATTAAATTTAAAAATGAAGCTGACAGTAATTATTTTTAAATATCCATATTTTTATTTTAATGCAATTTTTTTCGTATGCATATCGCATTTGGTAATTTAATTTTAAAATCGTAAAATTCTATCGAATTATATACAAAGCTATTTGGTGTACGATTTTGTTTATTTCAACTATAAGGTGCAGAAAGAAGTATGAAATGTGTAAACATAATCGAACAGTAAATTATTATTTCAATTAAGCAATGAATTGTCATCATGTATAAATGTAAATGAATAAAAGAAAATGTTTCTTGATTAATTTTATTTCAACCGATTGTTTCTGTCATTTTTGCTCTTGTTGTTTACTATTTATTTCATCACTTGAACGATCTCAAGGATAAATTTCATTTCCGTTGCACATAAAGTCATAAAATATGAATTAAGATAGAAGTTTTGATGAAATTTCGGTTGGTGCTCGAATTTTTTCTTAAAGATTTCAATGTAATTATAAAGAGAACAGTACTATGAGTAATATTTTATTAGTAAAAATAGTAGTAGGAAAATCTTAGATAGTTGTATACTTTCTTTTATGGAAACTGAAGTGATATTTGCTATTGTGTAATTATTAATGATCATTTCATTGTTCTGTACTTTGAACCTTGAACCACCAACACGCGTCATTGAATTTGCAGGCTTAATAAGGTTGCATGCATGACTGTTACAAAAACAGTATTGGGTTTGTAATGGATGTGGAGGTGTAGTTTTCAGCAAAATATTTGAGTGATAGCAACTGTTGGTTCGGATTCTACCTGATGAAAGAACGAACGTTGAACAGCCATGTGAAATACCTAAAAACTAAATATAATTCAAATTTAGTTGAATTATATTTAACTCCGATTACATTATTTATGGTTTTGTTTGAATACAGTAATATAAGAATAAATTTAATAATTTCTCTAATTTGCTGAGTAATTTAAGTAATTCTTCAGATTTAGGTTTGATAAATTTAGTGAAAAAGAAGGATAGCTTTGAAGCACTTTTCCTTCTTGGAACTATTTTGTTATATTTATTATTGAAAGTGAGAAAACTAAACAAATAAATTATCCCTCCATATCCAAATTACTTCATAATGGACCATCTGTGATGTTTGTAGTTTTTAGAAATGAGTACCAAATAATAAAAATTGCTTAGTTTTGATGTCATATGTAGTAACATTTAACGTATAACACGAATCGCGGCATATTTGAATCCTAACTCGTTTTCCTGATTCACAATGCGGTTGTCGTTCATTTCCTTCGTTTTCGTTATGAAGAATTCTTGGGTTGTTGAAAAATGCACCATAATGCTGTAATTTATGATTAAATTAGTTTCTAATTTCATTTGCAGGATTTACGCTAAATGATAATTCGAGAATCATTTATGAGTACTTGTTACTCATAAAGGTGTATTTATTCATACCTGTCATGCATCTAACTACCTTTATTACATTGCATTGATTTTTCCTTCTATCTGTATGCCTTTATTATAAATAATATGAAAAAATGTTTTATACAGCATTATAAAGGAGATGAATTTCATTTGATCTCTTTATTTGATAAGAAAAAGTCTTAAAAATCATTTGAATTAGATATTAAAATAATCCATCTCGTTTCCTAGAGTTTCAATTCTCAAAAAAACCTACCACTTCAATATTTGGATCTGAGCATTGAAAGCAAAGATTTTGCATTGTACATAATATAATACCGTATAGTGAATTCAGCAGTATCAGAGTAATTCGATTGCAGCAATTATCATGCATTTCATTTGTTTATCAATTCGATCCAGTTCAGTTTAATCATCCACCCATATTTGATTTTAACCGTAACTTAATTACAGTAAAGTATGAACAAGAATAAATTAAACTTAAGCAGAAGATATATCCATACAAAGAAGGAATACAGAAAAACGAATTCGGAGTGAATAACATCACAGATTTTTTATTGGAATTAAGCTCACTCAATTACCTTTCAATAAGATATACCAATTAAAGGACTCTCGGGAAATATTGGAACTAATTATCTGTAATTGTATTGTTTTATTTATTTCAAAATTAGTCTCAAATTATTCTTGATCATAAATCATTGATTATTTATATATTTAGCAAATTAATTAAAATAGATCAAATTCAAACAATCAATAAATTGATGAAGATATGATGTGCAATATCCTTTAAAATGAACAAAGCAGTAGAAAATGTTATCATGTTGTGAAGCAGCATAAACAAAGAAAAATCACATCACTAATCTATTCCAACTTTGTGAAAGAATATATCAGTTTGAAATGTTTCCGACACTATATACTGACATTGTAGCAACGTCGGTATCACAGGAAAATTAAAATATCGACAAATTAGATGATGCATCCATTGTTTGTGATACTTTTTATCCCGGTATCACCAATCATCGAAGTTCAGAAACAATGAGGAAGTGTAGGAGAAAAAAAATTACGTTTTGAAGACAATCTTGGAAGATTCCATCAGTGCGATTAGTTCAATGCCTTGTCATACGATGTCAATATCGCAGTATTTTTGGGATATTTTATTTCCTATCTTAGATTTGAAATGTGATCTGAGATGAGATCAACTATAAATATTGGTTAGAATCGTCCCTAACTTCCTTTACCTTTCTCCTACCTGCTATGCCCTTTACAAGGTCATTTTATTGCAAATTATCCTTATTTTAGAAAATAATATGCCATTCTTGAAATATCAATAATAAAATCTAAAGCAAAGGTAAAATTATGAGAATTTTGAGGTCATTTATGAAGATAAGATGCGATAGAAGAAATAATATGCAAGTTTAAATTATACTTCGCTCAATTCTGCAATGATTATCTTTTCTATCAAAAATCTTCCTTCTTATCTGATTAAATTACCTAATTATATTTATCGTTTTAAATTTAATTTCAAATATATGGATGACCTATGAAAGAACAAAAATAATGAATGGAAAACTCTGAGACAAACATAAATGTTAATGAATGCAATATAAATTGAATCTCGGCATATTTCCCACGAAAAAGTGACTAGTGGGTGAAGTTAGAGCTTAAAGCTTAGAGCTTAGAGTTTAAAGCTTAGAGTAAGGAAATAGTCCTGCCGTAAACGTATTTGGCCACTTAGGAAACAATACATGTGCGGAAGGATTAATAGTATTAAGAAGCTAGAGCATTTATAAACAGCTCTGAATCTGAGGATTCTTCCGATACTTTTAAAGCTGACCTCTGTCGATATATTAAATGCCTATTTTTAGTAACTCTGTTGAGATAAGATAGATTTTCAACAAATTATTAGAATTTATTAAAATTTCTTTTGAATACTAATGAAAAACAAAATGCAGAAATAAGGTACTTAATTTTTCCTTCATTTCATTATCAATGATATTTTTGGGATACATTTAATCAGAAAAGCAATTTATGGTGCTTTTCAAATTTCCTGAAAATTAAATTATCAAGAATAGCTTTCGCTCCTATGCTTCTCATTCTAAATTACGTTGAAATTTATAATTTACAATTTCGTTGAATAAAAGATAATTCAAATATTTGAGAATTTTCCAGATTCAACTTTCCCTAAATAAATTAAAAAGAAAAAACTTCCGAAAATCAAGATTTCAAAAGTTTCACTGGAACTTTCTACTAAAAAATAAATGATTACTTTCGAAAATGTTAATAAATAACCTTTTAACTATTTAAAAGAATATTTTCACAACAAAACTGAGATCTCTTGCATTAAAAAAGAGTGAAAAATCTGAAGGAAAGTATTATCCGGAATATTTTCTGAGCAGAAATTACTTTCCATTGTATTTAAAAATGTCTAACTAAAAAAAATGTCTAATAAAAAAAAAATTTCGGTGAAATTATAAATTAAGTTAATATTAAATACGCTGAAATGATAACGGAAAATCTTGCAAATTATTGCAAACATTAATTCAATTATTCCAAAGTAATTTCAAAAGTGAGAAATTAGCGAATTTGTTTCATATTTTTGCAATTTCTTCATAAAGTTTCAAAATTATAAGGAAAAATACAGAAAGAAATATGCATAAGAAAAAATGCTGAACAATTAGGTGCATTTCTTCAATTGCTCTAAATTATATCAAAATATTTAGATTTTAAATTTAAGAAAAAGGCACCATCATGAAAAAGCTTTTAGGAAGCACGAGAAAGCAAAATGACTTGAGTGAAATAAAATAAGTGTGAGCAAATTAGGTTGTCGATTTTAATGCTCCTTGAAAAAGCTGCTGAAAATTTGTTTATTATATTCAATCTTTTCCATTCTTTTTTGCGTATTAATAAATAGGAGATTGCATAAGACATTTTCAAACACTCACTTATCACTTATCAAATATTAATAAGTTACTAATGATAGTGATTGCACACATTTAACCTTTTGCGTATATAATGTCTATGGGTTTGATGCAAATTTAATTAAAATATTTTAGAAAATCGTTTATTGTTCTTTTGTTTTATTTGACTCTTATTCTAATTGATCAAAGCAGTTATCAAATTATCAAGATATAAGCAACAGCAGCAAAAGACTTTCAAGAATATTGAAAGAAACCAAAATTCTCTATAATTACTTAGATTAAGAAGATTTAAGACTATCAGTATATTTCACTTCTATGAAATTCATACGTGTCAATCACGTCGTCATGTCGCCTTAAAATCATGTTTTTGAAAAGTAATGCCCTTCAGGTCAATAATTGATATTCACTTCCCTTTATTATTCATGCTTTCTTCACTGTCATCTTCTCTTATTAAATAAAGAATGAATTGTGAATAGTTCTGCCAAAACAGTGAAAATATGGATGAAGATGATTAATTTTTATCACTACTATTATTATCACAAAATAGTTCTCTTCACGTCTGCTTATATTTTATATATTTTTTCTTAGTAGCATAAATCAGTTTTTTCCTTTTGAGAACAAGGATTTTGTTATTCAATTTACATGAATTGATTAGTCAATCAAGGTAAGGTAATTTGAGTAAGGTCATCATACTCATTACTCATCGCATTTTTCAAATATTTTAAGGTAGCAAAAAAGATTCATTTATCAAAGATCCTCGTGGCAAATCGTGAATTCAAATTTTGATAATTTTGACAAAGTCATTTAATTTTCATTTTTCACCACAAAAACTTCCATTCAGTTGTCAGTTTCAATTCTGATATCTTCGTGAATAGCACACCTTTTTCTTCTCTAATTTCATCAAAATTCTAGTTTTAATTAAAAATTTTCTATAACTTTATACGGAAGAATGTAGAAAGGATATGATAATTCTTTGATAAATTTTTTTATTCAATATTGTTTCAATAGAATTTTTCATTCAAATTTAGTCGGAAATAATAAATCGTGTCACAATGTTTCTCAAAAATAAACCAAAATCAAAAATTTGCAATAAATATTTCAATCAGTGCCTAACTACAGAATTATTTTTCGGGAACTACTTAAGCATTATATCATTGGTATAGGTTGGTTTCATTCAAATTTAATTTATAGATAAAATCCAGCCTTAAATGGGTCAAGACTGGTACGCTCGCAATTTGCAATTGATCATCAGTAAACAAATTATATATCGAATGATCTAACAGTTTTGCTTGCTTATCAGTGGTTTAAATCAACGCACCCTCGAATGACAACTTATTCATTGCTGAACGATCACAGTGATGGCTAAACAAAATGAAAGTTCATGAAGTGTTCTCTTCTCGATATTCGAAACTTTTGTCATCAATTCTGTCAATTTTGACAAAACCACAACTGTTTAGTGGAAAATTTTGACGGTCAAGAAACGAATTAGTGGCAATTTTCAACGTTTTCAACAGATCATCAAGACTGCTCACACAAACAACTCATAACGCTCAAAAATCCTTGCACACTTTTCTCCCTTCCATACTGACACCTACCACTGTCCAGTTCTCTCCCTTAGAATACGTGGACATATGAAACAGAAAACTATGATTTCAGCCCATTAACTTACTGCTTTCAGGTTCAAAATTAAAATTTCAATTGTTCATCTTTTATTGAAACAATTGAAATCCCTGAGATGCGAAGAATTTCGTCTTTTTTCTTCAACTGTTTATCTCTTTAAGAATTCTCAAACATCAAATCTTCTCACAACTCAGCCGTCCAGATATTATAACAAATGCTAAAGATGCAAATTATCCATATATCCCCATGATTACAAAACAATAAAACCCCTGAAATGCATTCTCTTTCAAGCAATTTCAACAACGTATTTTATTTTCGATTTTCAACAATAACAGAACAACCAATGAACAGTCGGAAAACGGAAAATCTGAATATAATTCTGCAAAGAAAAAGAAAGAAATAAAGAAAGCTGAAAAAAAATAGAAAATAAAAAGGGAAAAATGAAAACACCGTTGTAAAAATTCGATACGAATCAAACCGAAAAAAAGAAATTAACAAGATATGACGATGAGAGCATTTCTGACCTTATTTCTTTTTTCAAAATAAGGCACTAATGAAGCACACAACATAATAGAAAAGATGCAAAAAAAGTAAAACTAACCAGATACAACTATGCAAATGCTTGCAATGTATACCTAGCGAATACTATCATAAAACATTGGATAATGTTGAAGAAGAAGCACTTCAAAGATCAACTTGATAATAAAAAGAAATTTGAAATTGTTCAATAGGAAAAATGTGCAAAAATGGATCAACTTCAATATCTTAAGTGGTAGAACAAAATAAAGGCTTAAGAGAGCTTTATAATAAACATACAATTTATGCTATACATCGGCAAAATGGAATGGCCAGGGAGATCGCACAATGAATATATTCATGGTTTAAATTCAAATTAAATCATAAAATGCCTGCGAAAAAATCTGAAACTTGAACCTAATATTTTTGGGTATTGATTTCCCGTTGGCATTCCGGATCACCGGATCACCGGATCCTTTCCCGTTTCTCCTTCTTTTCTTGTTCCAAATCACAAATACATCAAAAAATTTCTTTTACAAATGAAAACTATATACAGACACTTCATGCACAATATTAACGTCTAATTACCGGTTGCAATAAAGTAATTAACGGGCCAAATTCGAACTTACTTTCCATTTATCTATGAAAAATATACCGCCGATTTCGAATGCCCCTGAAAAAAAATTTTTAAGAAATATATAAACATTAGAGTATTAAAAAGTAAAAAAGTAACCTTTTTTACTCCACTTCCTATCTTTTTGAAGTTAATAAATCAACTGAAGCTTCAGCTCTTTGCTATTATCCAACTTTTCCCTCAATTTCCTATATCAGCAAAAGCAAAGTCCACAAAAACAAAGTTGCGTCATCAGCGTCTCTTATCGGTTCAAACAGAGTTGCATCATCATGAGCTTCTTTTCATCATATTAATTAAGATTTATCAGTGACCTTCACTTTTTGAACTTGTCCCGAAAAAATCTAGATAGAAATCTTTAAAATGCTTCTCCCCTGCTTCATCAAACGTAAATAGCTTAAATTCTAATCGTATTCCTTCATTATTTAGATGTAATCGTTTCTGTGGATATAAAAAAGATTCTTCAATGACTACTTTCGTGTTTACGTTAATATCTGCACATATTGCAAATAATCTAACACCACAAACTACTTCATTATTTATTAACGATATTACTCCTAAAGGAAATGTGTCCTCAACAAACTTACGACCGATTAGTCAAAAAAGATCTACTCAACACATTATTTGAGACAATGGTCTTATATTTATAGGTAGGGAAAATAAATCCGAAAAGTACGGTGCCTTCGTAAAATCAAATACTGATAAAATATGCAATAGCGATTTGTAACTACTAGAGAATATTTCTTTATAAACTAGAAAATAATATCAAGAATCTTATTCTCCCCTACTATCTTGACATTTTCTTTTTGAACATTGAACTGTTTATGAAATATTATTAACATACAATGTTCCTGACTTCTGCACTTTGGAACTAAAGTATTCCGAATGCTAACTTCGATTGGAGCAAATAGATCTCTGAACTGCAAAATTATTTGCTTGCATGTATATTCCAGCAATATCTGTACTAAACTTTAAATTCCAGTCCGTAATTAATTACAAGTTGGAACCATTCTCTTCCACTCCTGACAACTTCTTAACACTTTGAAACACAACATAACCGCTTGAAAAAGCTAAGAGCTTTGTAACTCACTATCTTGTCGAAAAAACAGCTTATCCAATCAAAATGTCATCGGCAAATGCTTTCATTATCTCTGAAAGCAACATTTCGAAAATCCAGTACAATCAGATAGCCTTGAAGTGTCCAAAAAAGTAATTAAACAAAAATCGGCACTTCTGTTAACAAACTGTTAGCAGCGATAATAGATGAACACTTACTACATTCATTCAACTATCAAATTATCCCATATAAAATATCACAATTAATCATTTCCAATAAAGCTCCAACCTGGTATTTAAATATGACTATATATAAGTTCAAATGACGAGAATTCAGAAGAGAACTTCTCATTCCCTCTTGGTTCATATGTGAATTCTTCATTTTTAGAAATGAATTGCTAAATAGAAGTTGTTGGGGAAGGTTCAAATCTTAAATTAAAAATCAAAATCCAATAATTTGCAACTGAAATTTATTAAAAAATCAGTATTTTTTTAAATTGTTTTTGAACCGACAATCCCAAACAAAATTTTCTTCAGAAATGCGATTAGTTGTTAAGGATATACAGTACATAGCAGTACCTTCGGGAAATCGCTTATCGCTTTCTTCTTCATTACCATTTACAAGCTTTGTAGATGATTTTTTTATTTTTTAGAAAAGCAAACTTCAGTTGCTAAAGTCCCTCATCTTGTGCAGTAGATATGTATTAGTTTAGGATCAGTTCTAAATAAGATTCAAATCTAATAATATGGTTAGAATAGTCACAGACTGCCGTCAATAATCTCCTCTCCACTTTCTCTTTCCTTAACCAATTATACATAATGAATCATTGCAAAAAAAAACATTTTTTTTCATAATTCATAAAAAATAACTTTGCTACAAATTGCAATGATTAAAATAGTAATAATATAATATAAAATGCTATCATTTAATCAATTTTGAGAGTGAAATTTCTAAAGTATAGTGGTGCGACTATTGGATAATCACGACTATTAACATCAGCGATCGATATCATTGCGTTTATTTGTGTCATATTAATATTGACATTTTACCATATTCTACCCCACTGCACTCAATAACCCAATTCAAGTTTCTAAAATAGGCTAAATAAGCAATATGAGAAAGAAGTTACTAATAAGCTACAACACAGATTTACATTTTAAATGCTTCCTTATATTCTGATTTTTCCAACAAAATTAGCCATAAAGGTTCATAAGATCACGAAATTCATTTACCACCAAATTTTTTTAATCAATGGATTAAAAAACAAGTTAATGCTTTTTCTCGAAATCAGTTCTTACCAAAAATAAATGGGTTAGGAATGTGATATGCAAGTGCCACACATTTATTTTATACCGCGCATCTGCTATATATCTATTTCATGCTGCAATTAATTGTTTCCGGAATTTAGGTTCTACGGTGTTTAACGAATCCTACTGTCGGTCAGTTGACAATTTGTGAAAAAATCACCTCAAATATTTGAAATTTCGATAACAGAAGGAATAGCGGCAGCACTATTAGTAGTGTTAGTAGATAATAATGGCAATACATAACAGTTACTGTTACCATCTGTCACACTACATTGCATGACCTGTTCCGTGATGTTAAGATGACAACAGCAGCCTATCATTACGCTCATGATTTATGAATTAAGGAACTGTGTCTATCCTTCTCCTATTTATGTGAAAACTCATATTTTCTAAATGAATATGAATCTTGCCAATAACGCTTTAATTTGAACATTGATACTTAATTAAGGTATCTCACATAGTACTTCACTTCCAATCAAATGTTCTATTCTAACTACAATTTATTTATTAATAAATGATTTAACATTCTCCCACTGCAATACAGCAGAAAGCACTCTGAGGATTTCATTCAACGTATACAGAGCCAAAATGCTCATGAAATTATTCAAATTGCATCTATCATCACACTTTCTGCCGTTATTTCGAAAAGTGACAAACTAGGCCACATAGAGATTCTAATTTCATATAATTTGCTATCGATGTAACTTGATACTAAATACTAAAAATTCATAACTCGTATGAAATACCCAAAAATATTTTAAAAACCTACATTTCGCCCAAAACAAATCCTTTTTTCTACTACAATATCTATTAAATCCAGTTGAATTTAATCGTTGTTTGATTTGGAAAATTTTCCTGTTCACTATGAAGTCATCTATCGAGAATACACGCAAACAATGCAGTATTTTAGATATTTAAATAGTTTTTCTTTAATTTTGGATACATGGTATTTTTAACTTAGGTATTCAGACTTTTTTCAATTACTGAGAAATTTCTAAACGTATGTCACAGGCATTAGCTAATTACATAGGTACCATTAACTGATAGTTTGCTGCTCAGTGATCTAACCGATATCACAAAAGTACTGAAATAGAAAATAACAATTAGCACTGAAAATTAAATTATTCATTAAATAGCTGGCGTAGCTAATTAAAGGATTAGCAACTCCCTAAACACAAATGATCATTACCACAATTACTAAATCCAGGCGTGAATTTGGAAAAAAAGGCCTAAAATAAAACGAAGCAGAAAGTTCTAAACAACGTCATTAACTTTTTTGTCTTGTTTTTTTCCTCTAGAAAATTACTAGAAAAAACAATACTACGAGCAATCACTTATTTGATGAGTTCCTAAACTTAATTCGAAAGAACCAACTTGAAATGAAAACAGTGCTATTCCTTATACCATGAATGGAAGGAAGCAAGGATGAAAGTAATCAAAAATCACTCTAATCACAAATATACCAAAAACTCTTGATTTCAAAAAATAATACATATTACAAGTAGGAAAGTAAAAAATTCAGCTAATTGATAAAATTCAGTTTTATAATAAATAATGAATCACAAAAAATACACTAACCTAATCATATCTCTAATTTATTTTAAGACACTTTGTTTTTAATTTTAATTACAACATTTCTCTATTTTATGAAAACCAGAATGTAAAATTACCGAAACAATGATGATTAAAAAAGCAACTATCAACTTCCTTTTTTCTTGAAATTTATTAAGATCAGATGCAGGAATTCTTCAAAATTAGATAAGCTCTATTTTGCAAATTTCTTAATGGAATTTCAATGTATGCAAATGAATGAAAATAACGAATTAAGTTCCATTAAAATTACAAATTGGAAAAAAGAATATACCGAATTTTGCAAAGGATAAAATCAAAGATCCACTTTTCACAAAAAGTTTGCTTCTTTTTCGTATTCATCTTGTTTCAAACGTATTAGGCGGAACACTATGTTCAGCCTTCCCACTTCGGTTTTTCCCACCATACTTTCGTTGACAATATATATATTTTTTGTCTTCTTAAATTTTTTAAGCGAACTAGAAACCCAGTTCATTCTTTAAAAAAATATGAAGACATAATAATGAGGGGAAATTTGCAAAAGCAAATTTTAAAATACTTTGGTGGAGTAATAATTTGAGAAGCTTACATTAAAATGAGGGACGTAGGTGTCTTGATGATACATCTTCACATCTTCGACTCTGCCAACGAGTTTTAACACCTGAAATGGTGACGAAAAATCATCCTAAAAACATGAGAAGTAAAAATTTTTGATTATCGGAAATAAATACTCTATTCAAGCAGAAAATATCGAATTCCCCCGTTTTTCCATTTTTTGTTAAAGAAAGGGAAACCAGATTCATGCATGACTGAATAAATGAAAATGCCCATTTGGATAGAAATTTTATGTTTCTGCTTAAATGAGACATAAAGAACTATTCTAAATCCGACATAATTCCATGTAGTTCTCCTCATGACTTGAATCAGCAAAAAACCATTCTTGTCTTTTTTTTAAAATTATATTTATATACAAAAAAAATTCTGCACCAGAACTGCTAGAGTTGAAGACTTTAGTGCCTAAACAATCCTTTTCTGCATGAACATCATCGGCTAATTTCGATGATTCACTGCATTCCGATCGAGTAAACGAACGCCGTTTCCTTATAACTGGCAGGTAATCTGCAAATTTTTGAAATATCATTCATATTTCATAGATACATGTTAGTGATCAAATATCGAAAGTAAAATTCCATGAAATTTAGACTGAAGAAAAAAGAAAGGAATCACGTATCAAAAAGTACAGATTATATTATGCGAGATGAAATTTCAAAATTTCAGCCACCCCTCAATAAGAAAGGTTTTATTGATCCCCTCATAATCCTCCTCTCTACCTAGCAAATCTTTTTCCCTAATTCAATTCCACCTCTTTCAAGTTTGACACGATCTATACACATTAATGAAAAAGATAAAAAGTACTGCACGAAAAAGAACCATCAGAGAGGGCAAAGGTCGTCAGCCAACAACGTCAGCAGAAGTCTTTTGTATATATTTTCACAATAGCGTTATAATATAAGTCCACTTTGTACATCTGGATTTAATTTTCCCTAATTTGATCCTCTAAACTAATCACTTACTACGAACAGTAGAGAATAGTGAGTGAAAAAAGTACATGTTTCAAGTTTCAACGCTGCTCCGAATCTCAAAATCTCATTTAAGATTTTTTTCAGATGTTGGCCTATCTACAATAAATTTTAGAAAAGAATCGGGATGGAAAAAATGAGCTAGCGAACTAAACCAAGTCTATTTACGGACTACCAAAGCATCGTATCTAATTACACATGATTTTTCAAATAGAAGAGCATTAAGAGAAGGGGAAAAAGAAAAGGAGATAACCGAAGCTCATAAGATGTCAAAAATCTCTACGAAAATTGAAATTATATCACTAGCATGCTTTTCTCTGAAACGATTCATTTACATTACCCTATCAGTAAGCATTCCCACGCTGCACATCATCTATTTCATGTCAGATGACTCACCAATGACGACCTTGGAAGGAATAATGTAGATCTTCACCAACGAAACTGGTTAGGCTAAATGCATCGATTAAACAGACTTCGAAATAGCCACTTTGAAATCAATTCTAATTATTCCCGCAAAAACGAAGTTTGAAAAATTCCCAACGGTTCAGTAATCGAAAAAAAACCTTCTTCAAAGAAAGGTTAAACGGTAATTTCATTCATCAAAGCAATTCATTTGCACAACTCACTCCTGTCAAGACCTTTCATATGGGTTATTCTTTTGTGTTTATCCCTTTCCCTATTTAAGAATTGTTCTTTACAAGCCAAGTTCAGAAACGCATCCAATCCCTTAAATCATCACAAGACGAGTAATTCTGGCAAACAACTGCTCATATCAAAGTGTACACAGGTGCCCGCTGTCAAAATATTCGTCATAAGTTTACTGCATTGAGATGTGATTGCACAATCTGTCTAAGCGGTACCAATATTAAGACAGAAACAAGAGAGAGAGAGAGAGAAAGAGAGAGAGAGGGATATAATAAAGAATGCGATTATCTATCAAACGGTTAGATTTTCGTTTAAATGCTGATATTTGTTGGCGAAAAATTATTACTATAAGCGAGAAAGCACCTGCTTATATTTGTCAGCCTTAAAGGGCAATCTCTTATATTTATTATCCCTTCATCAGCTTTCCAAGTGATCAGTTTTCTCTAAAGCTTTAACTTTAGAAAAGAGAATTTCCCAAAGAAATTTCACTGTAGTCCTAATAACCTCAAAAAAATTAATACTACATCATATAAAGACTGAAGTCAAGGATTCAAAAGTGTAAAGGAGACAAATAATGAATAGAAGCTTACTGGTCAACAGAGACTGCTTCATTGATTTTTTGCGTAAAGCAGATTTTCGTGAAGTTTTGCGAACACTACGTCTTTTCAGCAGTGTTGATCGCTGGATCTTAGCACCGCCAGGCTGCGACGGACCGTTACGACCTTTCACAGACTTTGAGACGCTCGCATTCTGCAAAAAATTATGCAGTTATCCGAATGATAGACCTGAAAATACAAACATCTGTCAATCCTATTTATCTTGATTTGTTTAAAACATATTGAATATATTCAATACCAATTTCACAGCGATTACATCACGACTTCGAGTATGATAAGCGACCACATCGCCATTTCCCTCAAGTTTCTGCGTTGTGCAGTCGACAGAAACCGTTCGTTTCTTACTGCGCTCTTTAGATGGGTAATAAGTCGTTCGGTAGAAAAACGGTACCTATAATTCAGTAGTATGCTGTTCAGCACCTTGTCTACTTTATATCACTTTGAATTACCACCTTTTGAATGATTCAAATGAAAAACTGGATATGGAAGAATTACCTCATTTTCAGGAACTGCTTCGACGATGTACGCAGTGCTTGGAATAGGTTGGTCATTTTTAAAATCGAAGCCGTATCCTTTCTCCTAAAATAAAACATAAAAAAGATTTCTTATTGAAATCTTGGAAATATGACAGGTTCAAATAAAGTAAAGAGTATCTAAAAGCATCATACCCGCTCTATTTGAATAGCTTCAAGTTCTTTCGTTAGCCATTTTTCCAACTCTTCATGATCTGGTTTGCCGAACAAGCACCGAGACACGCGCCTACTTCGAGTATGCATCGTTAATCTCGTTCTTGTCGAACATAAACTGCATTAACAAATAATAAAGATTCCTCAAACCAAAATTAATGTATTCAAAGCTCCAGTATAACTGAAGCGACAAAATTCGAAGTTCACAGATATCAATCAGAAATATCTTCCACTTCTAGCTTTGGAGTTTCTATCATCCTCAGTGAAGAAGACAAAGAAGAATAATATATTTCACATATTTGAAATTCGGCTATAGGTTGAATCGTTTTGAATAAATAATGAGGGACATCATTAAAAACTGATAATAAAAAAGTGAAAAACATCAATGATATAATTTTTAAATTAGAAATAAGCCAAAGAAAAAGAAACAAAAACAGTTTAAAACGCCATTTTTTTAAAACTGCAATAGCTCTTTAGAATATACAACAGTGATCATATCAACCGAAAGTTACCTAATTCCACAGCAATTTAATGGACATATTCAATTCGGTACACATATCCAATAAACTTAAACATTTTGAGATAGCCCCCTTCTTTCCATCTCCACAATCTACTCTTCAACATTAGCAAACGCTCATAAATCGGCGCAAATAGCCTCAAAACTGTAAATATTTCGAAACGCAAAAACCGAGCATTGGCGATTTGTTGTCCATCTCGAACACTCTCTCCACTCTCCCAAAGCTCTCTCTCTCTCTCTCTCGTTCCTAGCTAACTGTCTTTATCGACACATCTCCAATTCATCATGATATTCTGCCATAAATAGGCAACTCTATATCTCTTCTCTTATCAGTATCACTGCACCGCAAGCTTTATATCCAAAGCTTGTTTAGTATAATTGACATTTCCATATCCTCTCACTCTCTAATCCATACACACTCATATATCTTATCAATCCTTGTCCCTCTTCAAACACAGTCCATCTATATCTCAGAAGAGAGAGATTAGCGAGAGAGAAAGAGGGAGAGATGGAGAGAGAGAGAGAGAAACCGCTAGCCACCACAACATACAAACAAGAAATAACGAAAATTCACTGGTTTGCAGACTGTCACATTTGAAATGTTGCCAAATGGAATCATGGCGGGAAGCCTACCGTAATCTCATATTCAAATTGTTTCTTTCATTTGATATAGATGTGAAAGTTATTGGTCGGTAGATGGTAATTAAGCAATTAAGCTATTGATTACTTTGGTAGATAGCTTATTAGGTTACTAATTGGCGTTCGGCCTTAATCAATAATTCTTATCAATCATTTGGAACATCTTTCATATCAGTCGTTCAGTAGCAGTTCAGTAACCAGTCGTCTTCACCATCTGTTATATTTTCTTCACCCAAATCGGATACTTATAATGAAAAAGTTCTCAGGAATTCTAAATCATTTCAAATTGTTTAAATTTTAAAATATCTAAAACTTCAAATGAATGTAAGGACAAATTTGAAAAATTATTTCACTTGAACTTATATGATTCGCACTAACTTTCCTATGTTAATTTAAAAAGTTTATAGATTAATATGTTTGTATGGAACGTTCGAACTGATGATAGATGATAGTATTTGTGCTAATAGCGAGCTAGAAATGGTGTACTACCATTTTAGTCAAGCATAATTGAGTGAGGTCATACACATTGTTTGCTTATTTATTATTATTCATATCGTAGTAATAACTTACCTGCTTATTAAGTAGTTCAGTGCTAATCATTCGTAACTATATTTTATTTCTAATTAAGATTATTTTTATTTCAAATTGACAGCGACAAAACGAATATCTTTGGCTCATAACTTCATCATCTGTTTTTCACTTGTCGACTATTGGTAAGGATATTACTGCTTTCTATTGTCCTTTACTGACTTTCAATGCTTCAATCATCATCATCATATAGTTTCATAATTCTTCTTGTCCTAGTTTTTAATTTGAAACTCGTTCTTTTTGAATGGAACTATTATTACCGTAAAAACACAATCATTATGGAAATTGTATTTATTGATCGTTTCTCTTTTGTCATCACCTCAAGGATAAACGATGATGGTCTATCGCATTTTTCTTAATGAGTAATCATCGATTCCTTTGTTTGGATTAGTTAGAAGACAAAAGAATAAACTCTGTCAGGGCTTCATTGTTCAATGATTGGTGACCTTAAGCTACCTCTAAATCATCATCATATCATATTCTATCACTCACCTCGTCCTCTTTTTCTCCAATCGGATTCCTTATAAACAAACTTTACAATGGCTAAATGTGATAATGCATGTCGGCAAGATTGCCTGTGAAAACGATACTTTGCCCATTCGCTCTTCAAAGCTGAAGAAAAAACTTTTCCGGCTATATAAATTTTCAAAAGGTTCCGCCAATTTTTCCAAAAGCTTTTTGAATTTGTTAGTTAAGCCTCAAGACTCATAATGTGGACTTGGTAAGGAGGGAAATTTGAAAGCTTTTCAATAATTTTTCTTTTGAGATTTAGTTTAAATTATTGATTGTGAGGTTTAAAGATTTTAAAAATCGAATTAAGAAAAAGTTTTCTTTCTCCCTAAATCCTAAACAAAAAAATATGTTGGCGTAATTCGACATATAATGAATCTAATCTATGCTCCTTTTGTTGATCATAATGGGAACAAATTACTAAGAGGCGCAATTGGATGGGAAAGAGGACGAGCGACATTGTCCAAGTGACCATTGGCCTACAATTCATGCATCATTGAGGCCACTGCGGGATATCTTAATTATCGGAAAATCTCAACTTCTATGGAAAAGTGTGAATAGTAAAATTTAGTTCAAAAAATGTATGTATCAAATTCTCTGCTTGTACAGAATGCAATACAATGAATGAATGTGCTATGGTATTGTTGTAACAGTTTGAAGAAAGACAAATCTGGCATCGTCTTTTGTGCTTGTGATCTTAGCAGGAAAATGAGAAAAGGGATTTACATTACGAAGATCGTAGAAAAAGTCCACCACGATGACCTCTATCAAAATGGATAGAGTGCACAGTGGCATGGCAATAGATTTTCACGCGCAATAATAATGTGGCCAATTCATGTTAATTGATTTTTAATTGCTTCTCTGAGTTGATATATTAACTGATTTGTGGTAACATAGTGGTTACATAACAAGTGGTACTTTGAATACTGTATATTATCATAGAAATTACAGAAGGGAATTGTAGACTTGAAAAACTAGACCGAAAAGAGGCCTTAATTTAGTATAATTAATATAATGATAAAGAGGATTATTTGTAATCGAAAGGTTTGAGTGCAATTTTGTAATTTTCTCTGTTGGTAATTTATAAGTTATATTTAACTCATAAAAATAAGGCAATAATTAATTTCTATTTTTACTCCCTTTTTACAATTATTACACTGTAGAATTTTTTACCATTTTATATTTTTAGAGATAAATTAAGTACTTCTATCATTATTTTAGATTTCAATTTTCCAGTGATTAATTCTTCTGCCTCTTCATTTAATTTCAACTAATGTGAGTTTAATGTCATTAACCGGTTCGTGGTTTTGTTAAACACCTTGGAATGAGTGAATGAATTCATTTGTTTAATTTGCGTAATTAAATTCCTGAAAGAAACTGGAGTAAAACTTGTTGAAATTACAGAAAAGAAAGAATCCGCAATTTTCGAAATATTTCGAGCGCTTGTCATAAATTTTTGAAAAAAGAAGTAAAATTAAATTTAAAAATAGAAGGATCTTATTTTTCTTTGAACTAGTTTAATTTGCATAAGTGACCCTGACTTTCCTTATCACAGTCCGAATGTGAAGTATTTATCACAGCAAGAAAATGAAAAGGTTGAAAGAGATGATGCGGCATTTTACATCGAGCACTCATTAACAGTCTACCGCAAACTTCTCTTCCTTCATCAATCGGTCATTCCAATGGATCTCTTTAGGTATAAAGCGATGATTGTCTGTCTGAAAGCGCTTTGCTCCATTTCCCGTTTCTTGGCGATCAGTCGTTCCGATGGTTAGCGGCCACAATAGAAGAGAGAATTCATCTTAAATTATTGCCAGAAATTTACAATTCTAAACGATCCATCCCATCAATCAAGAAGTTCGCTCTTTCCCTTACAGCATTTTCTGATTAAACTGCTACCGCCATCATTGAATTCCCCCTTCCGCATTTATCACTCACCACTTGTCACTCTAGCCTTAACCTTTCCATCTTGACCAAAAAAACCTGAAGATTCACGTTTGCAATGTATGTCTGAACAGAGCATTTGTTAAGCTTAATCGAAACTTACAAATTTTCCACTGAGTCTTATTTAATGAATTATTTAAATCGAGATTTATTTCAAAATCCTAGTAATAATCGACCGATCTCTCGTCTCATCTTATCCTTCTTCAGATTGTTCCACAAAATATTACTAAGCAATAATTTATTCCGATCTTTTATCTATAATAAATTAATGAAGAGGCTGTACATATTTAAGCATTTGTCATATACAACCTTACAAATTGCAAACAGATAATGCTCTCACAAAGATAATGGATGTATAAAAGCAGATGAAGGAAAGGATAAACTTCAGTTATGGATATACAAGAAGATTTGAGCGCTAAGCAAGCATATGGTTAATGAACTGTAATATAAATATGTGGTTGTAGAAGGCGGCAACTTTTTTATATAGTAGATTAGCGAGTTAATGAGCATACCTTGTTAATGTTTAATGAACTGATGCTGACCTCTTCTTTTTCTGCTAATTAGGCCGCCAAAACAATGACTTAACTTATGCACGATGTTTTTTTTTTCGGTACTGTTCCAATCATTGACTGATCCAGATTAATTAAAAACGTTACAGCAAGAATGCTTTTTCTGATTTGATTTCCGAAAGAAACTTTATTTACAAGATAAGAGAAGCGAATGTTAGGTCACCTTTAGTGATAATGAAATACATTTGTGCAGTATCTTTGAATCATGATTTTTTTTCATTTTTATTTTTCAAATATTCGATTATAACTTAATTTGAGGAGCTACAAAAACACTGATATGTTTAACCTTAGTTGACCTTTGACCATCTGTTTAAATGATATCTTGTTCTTTTCGGCTTCATATATGGATAGATATATTCTGTCCTCAGCATCTCATTTGCATAATTGGAACATGGGATATGAATGAAAAGGTACAAAACCCTGGAAACCTACCGAAGTATCTATTGAAAGCGGTCCTTTTGATACTCCCTAAATAAAAGCTTTTCCGTTCAAGAGCATGCCTTTTTATGCAAATAAGCTTCTATTTATATGCTTATTGATAATGACAGGTCTTCTTTTGTGCATCGTTGTGAAAAGAAAAGTCATTTAGGTGCAATTTTTTTGATCTACACTTGTTCATTACTTCATTTATTCATCTCCTCGAACATCTTTTTTAAATTTTATCAGTGTTTGTTAAGGTAAGACAGTAGCTGTTGTTCATTTTCCATCGTTATTATCGACCATTTTTTATCATTGTTTGATTGGTTATCACTGTAAGGTAATATCATTTGAATAAAATGTGCGATATTTGCACAGCTCAACAAATGTTTTGAATTGAATTGAATTGAAATGCTTTAACTTAACACTCAAATTTCTACACATTTCCTAGCTGAATTCTTCATGATAATCAATTATTTGGGCTAGCAATTCTATCCTTTCTGTTCCATCTGTAACTGAATCAAACCTTTCATTTCATTTCTTTTTCTCCTTCTCTCTCTCTCTGTCAAATATTTTAAACATTTTTATGGCGCCCCGATGACTAAAATAATATGAACGAGACTAACACTGACTGTCTTCAACGATTTATTTTCTCACTACGTATTATTCAGCTTACTATTATTCAATCAGTAGCAAAGATGGCTTCATTTTTCTTAATTTTTGTTGGATCAGTGATAAAAATAGGAGAGGGAAAGAGAGAAAGTAATTCTTCCCCTGACAACTTATAACAAATCAAAGATATGAAAATTTAATATTACGGCCAGCAATCATTTATAAATAGAATCATTCCGATACTTTTTTCATGTATTATATTCCCTTTCAGATTATTATGTATGACTAGTAATTAACCTTGAGGATAAACCTAATTTGGCTACATAATTGTTCAGCCTTTATCATCTTACCGCCATTCACCGCAAATTATTTATTTTTACTCGATAATTAATTTTAACAAAATGAGGACGCTATGCTGCTTCTTCTCTTGTCTTACTGAGCCAATTTGAATAGAGAAGTAGACATTAATATCTGGAGGGCAATAAGCAAAAGGTTTAAAATTCATAAATCTTGATGTCAACAGTATTGATTAGTGCTTATCAAGCTATTTAGATTCCAGCTGGAACAGCATGGTCAGCTTTCCAAGTATAGCTTTTTCGAAGAGCATAGCTCTTTTTAAGCTATGGAAGTTATATATATCAACAAATATACATAGAGCATAGGAGATCATAGAGCAGAAAGAGTAAATAATAAAGCTGAATCTCTAACTAGCAAGTACGTTGGGAGGCAGGCGCGCTTTGTTCATACTGAAGAAAGTGAACATTATTATTATTCCTTCTTCCGTTTAGTTTTCAGAAATGTTGCTGTCTCTACGAGTCATCCATCCCATTTTAGTTATTTCTAATCACTTTACTGCACTATTCTAATCGATAAGAAAAAGATTAGGAGCTGCAACTATTATTTTGATAGTCGATATTCCGTTTAAAATATGTAGTAATATTGGGTGATGTAGAAATTGATAACTTCATATTATTTCGCGTAATGAAAAACATGGAAGATTGATCCTATTTAATGTTCTCATTCTGCAGTAATGATGAATAGATGTTTTTGTGTTCATTGGGAAAAAAATTGAAAAAATGCTACCAGGGGATATTAACAGTAAGGAGAGATAGTCGCCATGCAATCAATCAATCGATTGATGAACATGCAAAAAATAGTCCTCTGGAAAGTTTGTAGGGTGCTCATTTTATACACTGTAGCTGAATATTTTGGCATTTAATTTTTTTTTCGATTCCTACTATTATTTTAATCGGATTTAAAAAGCTTAATTAAAATGGAAAATATTAAAGCTTGAGAAAAGGCTCAATTTAAATTGAGATCTTGAGTTATAATTGACTAATTGAGCTTATTGTTATAGATTTCGCAATTTTCCTCTCGAATTCTTGATTTGATTGCATAAGAATCGAAAATAATAGAATTAATTTCTAGAAAGTTTATCTCCGCAAGACGTGTGTCTTTGCAGTAAACTAGCTCTCAAATACATTTTTTATTTGGCAAAGAAAGGTCCGCGACCTGTACAAATCACCTTGACCATTGACCTCTCTAATCCTCTTATTGGAGCAAAGGTAATCTCGTCCCGAAAATTCACAATACCAAATGGGATATATCTACCATCTTGCAGATTTTCTCAAACTTCCTTTCTATTTCTTTTGATATAAAAAAAGTACAAGTTAATTCTTTAAGTTTCAAGTCCTCCAAATCCCAGAATTTCATTTTCTTTCCAAACTTTTATATTCTAAACCAGTGCCAAATCCGAATTAAACGTGATTTTTCATTAACATATCGCTGTGTAAAAAAGATTTTTATCTATTTGAAAAGCCGAAAATGCGCTGTACTTGATATCTATGTAAGAAAAATGAATTTGCTACTCGAAAATCTATAAAGGACGACTTTTACTAAAGTACAATGAAGCGATCACAACTAGGAATCATTAAATTTCGAACCCTCCAAATCCTACAGTATTTTACAATCACAACCTACACCGATGAAAAAAGACTTAATAGCAGAAAAAAGTTTTTGCAAACAATTAGAAAGAAATAATAACAATACAAAACAAGAGAAAATTATGTGCAATGTTAAATATACTCTTTATAAGAGTAATTTACACATTTTGGCAACTTGACCACAAACATACAATTGATGAAAGAAGTGAAAAACATGCGGATGGAAAAATACCGGTGATTTCCCACGACCCAATTCAAATATTTCGAAATGATGGAAAAGTAAAAAAATCATAGTAATATTAATGTATTTCTAAAGCTCAATTCTCATTCGACTGATTACAGTGAAGCCTGCCACAATATTCACAGAGGTACTGATCACACTCCAAAGGTGAAATATTATCTCAGGGAAAAACAGGCGACCGCATGTCTGATAAAAATTCCTTATATAACATTATCACAGCAATATTGGAACCACAGTGCACAACGTAAAACATGAAAAAGTGAACACCATTCGTAACATTACTGTTTTTCAAAAGGTAATATCACTCAGGCTTGAAAGTTTTTGCTCCATTACTGATGCCTTATCGTTGATCTATGACCTTTCTGCACTGCTAATCTATATGAGCGATCTGCAGTGACCGATCAAACGTATTGATTTCGGTGATGATGGAGCTTTGTTAGTCTGCTGGCGCAACCGTTTACGTGAATCAACATTCATAAATGCTGTAAAAAAGGGTGGGAAAATCAATGAAATGCAAATCATGAGATTTTCATCTGGACCAAAACCATAATTTTGGCCGGAAAATAGTATTCACAAATATAAAATAGCAAAGTTTTTGATTAAAATCTATAATTTGATTTGAGAGAATGAGGGATAAAGAAAAATCAAAAAAAACTGAAAGTACTAACAAGTTAGTTTTGTCTGCTTAGCTATACGTCGCTCTTTGCATTTTGATAATCTTGACGTGGCTGGAAGAACCGGTATTTCTGAACCTGAGTAGTCAGTTGTTATAGAAGTAGACGTAGAATCCACATTACAGTTGGTGCTTATACTGCTACTACAAGGCATGCAGTTCTCAGTTTCACATGGTATGCATCGACTGGACAAATAATAAGTGCTGCGATAGAACTGAGGAACCTATAATGAAAAGACAATAAAAAATATTTTTAAAATACCTTATATGCCTAATACACATTATTGAAATTTATTTTAACACCCTATGAAGATTTATATGGATTGATAGTCAAATTAAATTACATAAAATAAAATTTCAGATTAATTAGTACAGACAACGCGGAGAGGGATGCTTAGGCTTAGAGATAAAATACATGAATAGTTGAAATATATACTATATATAAAATATATACTAACTGTGATATATACTAACTTACCGATTCGGCCGGAACAGAAGTAAACTCCCACTCCGAATTAATTGCTGATGCGCATGGATTTTCATGACTGAATAAGAAACCCCATCTCAGTTGCTGCTCACGTCGAACTTCATTTAACTCTTTCGTTAACCATTCATCAACGTTTTGTGGATCCGGACGTCCAAATAGACAACGTCGCGCGCTACGTTTTAGCAATTTTACAGGTCCCATTTTTGAAGGGATAGTAACAGCTGTAGTAGCGTTCACCGGTGTCGATATGACGACTGAATCTTCCATCGAAATAACCAGATAATTCAAGATAATATGGAAAAATTAGAAATAAGATAAGCAATGTCCGTTTGGCTTCAATGCTTCTGCCTTTGTTTGAAAGATATAAAAAGGATTAAAAAATCTGAAAATCATAGTATAAGCAAATTACTTAGATATCAAATCTAATAATTAAATCGTATATAATAAAAATATTAACCAAAACGGACGAATTTATCTATGTATCAAACCACTTAAGTAATTTTACAAAATCCGACTAATGCTAATTTCCCTAAGTTAGAAATGAAACCGTTAGAAGATGGAAGAATTGTTCATATTTTTCGATAATAAAGATTTTTGCTTCAGTGTTTTACCGTTTCAATATTATTGAAAGAATTGTTCTAAAGCACATACTGGAAAAGAATGTTCTGTTAATCCATGAAATAAAATTATGTGCATTTCAGAATCAAATTAGAAACTTGATAGGTGTCCAAGAAGTGACTATAAACTGATTTTTCGAATATCGCTCCTATCGTCCTGCCTCTTGAAAGTTAAAAATAACCCTAACAAGCGTAATATCCGAGAATATACGACAGATGGGAACAGCTTGGGAAGAAAATTAACAAGGACAAGAAAGCTGTGTAAGTAGTAAGTCAAGCATAACTATAGTACTATAGCCATATGGACTCAAATAATCAGGACATGGAAGAGAGAAGTGGACAGGGTTTAGAACGAAGAATGGACGTAAGTGAGAGAGAGGGAGCATGGAAGCTCATTTAGCACTAGCACTAGCACTAGCACTTGAAAAGCATTCGTTTCTCTGTGACGCAACTATGACTCAAGCATCAACCATATCAATACCCATAAGAGAAATCAATCAGACAGTTGCACGCAAATCATCCAGTGATAGTCAATCGGGAAAGCTGCAGTATATTTCAAGTTCACAACACTACATTTACTACATTTTGTTTAAAAAAAGATTAGTTCCAATGCTTCAAATATGGCTCTTTTAATCTAACCTGTCGTGAACTTTCAGAAAAAGTGGTACATCTGTACTGAACAGTTGTGATAGATTCACTTTAAATAATAGTAAACAAAAATGTGGTCATTATAATGGTCAGTTGTTAAAACAAATGACTATATTGTATTAGTAATAAAAAATAAAGTGCAAAAATGAGAGAGTGGAAGAAGAGAATTATCGTCCAGTTGTTCAATAATGTGAACATTTCAGGAAAAAGATTAATTTATAGGGTCGAAGAAGAAGGAATAGAAGTTCTTCACAGGTCATATTGATGGACAACACTGTCCGATCACTGTAAAAAAGAAAAGGAATAAAGAATAGACAGAAAAAAGAAAGGGGAACATGGGTCATCTCATTTCTTAAACCGATAAGAATTCCTTTCCTTAGAGTAAAAGTAGAGAAGAGTACACGTACTGCCACACGTCTATATATTCACACAAATCTTCAGTATGTAAAACAGTGTCGTAATTACCATTAATTTAATAATATAGTATGGAAGTAATGAAACTTTTGAACCAGTAAAAAGACTAGTTCAATGTACCTTAACTGAAATATCTACTACTTTTTTACTTATACTTTAAAACTCAAAATGAAAAATGCTATGAAAAATAATTGTCATGCAATTGCTACTGTGACTACTAGAAGATAAATGCGTGCGTAAAAAATTGAATGAGTTAAATGATGTTAACAGTGGGAATCAGTAAATTAAATATTTATAATATCACATGATATCAATCAATGTACACATGTGAATTAGATGGAAAAGTAAAATAAACAAATGAGCAGAATGGATGAGATGAAATGATAGACAGCAATGGTCACAACTGAGGCACTGGTCACTCATATATAATTGTAAATGCGAAACTGGAACACTAATTAGTGCTTTTTCATGCAGGTACACATATGAGCAGGTTTACGTTCACAATGACGAAATTGCGGTGGCTCAGTTTAACTGATTGGTCAATCGATAGTTTTAGCAGCAATGATCGTGATAATGATAGTGATAATGATAGAGCGTACAAATGCTAGAGGCAGTGGAAAGTGATAGATATCAGCGGTCGTATGGTTGTTGATTGTATAGTGAGAATATTAGTGATAGAGTAGAAGCAAAGCATGTGTCATCATATGCGGTCATTACGCAGGTAGTGTAGCAGAGAAGGGCAATCAGATAGGGGTCATCGGGGTCAAGTGGACAGTTGACCAGGAGAAGCACGCAGCCTTCAGTAGGCCGACTAGCCGCTTTCCCGCACTCAGCAATGCACTCCTTCCCTGATGGAACACAACGAGCAACCACCCTCCGCCTCCATAGCCCCTCCCCCTTGTTTTCCATCCTTTCTCCTCTCTTCGCACTCCCCTCTCCATTACCCATCCCTCTCTCCTACACCAATTAACTGCTTATCTCTATCAAAATGCTCTTTTCTCCTTCTCCATCCTTCTCTCTTTCTCTTGTTCTCTTATAACGCATATAACTTTCAACTTTATTTATAGAAAGCACTCCAGAAATTTAATCGTCTACATTCTCCTCATTTCCACTCTATTTTCATTGTACATTAGAAGGGGAGAAAGTTGGCATATAACCAAAGAAACGTAAAGCGCAAATATTCAGGCTACCGCCCTTATCAGCTTCGTGTGTGCGGTCCACTTGTAGCTTACAAACTGTTGTCAATAGTAGTAATAGCTACCATTCCTTTTCACAAGAATAGTGTTGAGAATTATGCATGAAATTTGCGGAAAATTATTTGATAACAAAAAATCAGTCGGCGATATCTACGATAACATGAAATTTATCACGTGCTGGTGATTTTGATAACACAATCGCTGTTATTGTAAATAGTTGCTCTCCAGGATTTTTAAATTAATTGTGTGTATTGCATACATCGTATCCTATTTATCTTCTGCTAGCAAACACGAGTTAGGTGACGGAAATTAAGTGAAAATAGTTGATCAAGATAATCACTTGACTATCATGATGTTTGGCTATCATTTGAATGTGTCAAATTATGATACTCATTGTATTTCAACCGCTTTCTGTTTCATATGGAATTCTCAGAGATTTATTATGTGGAAATACGAATGGATGGTTGCCAAAAAGCGTAAAGAAGTGATATGAAGCTGCCAAAAAAAGCAGAAGGAAGAGTAGTGTAGCATTTGAAGAAGCATGATAATATGATTGGAAGCTATCGCGGAGGTATAGAACAGTGTGGCCCATTACAGCCAGCTGATGTAGAAAAAAAAGGGGTGAATGATCCATCCGTATGAGCACGAAATTAGCTGTTGTGGTCTCCCCCGAGTTGTCACGAATTGGCAAGATGATAGATAGGACTACAACACTGGGTTATTGTCATTGGAAACTTGTCACTCACTCGAGGATATTCATGTATTTTTTTCTTTTGTCCTCTTCCTCTCTCTTCTATGAGTAAGTAAGTATCTTTGAACTGATTTGCAAAACAATGTCACTAATGTTAACTCTTCAAAATACACAATTTTTTTCAAAGGAACAAAAAAAGAAATTATTCCTTTTTTTCAATATAGACAAAGTGCGCGCGCAAAAAGTACAGTTGTGAGGATAGTGGAACAGATAAATAGACAAACGGACGGATGGACGGACGGATGAACGGACGGACGGACGGACGACGGATGGTCGGATGGTCGGTAGATGGACTTGTTTGCTATGCAAAAGGAAAGGATTGGAAGAGTGTGTTGGATGGTGGCAGCTTTTGCGCCCATTTTTTCCTCCCCTCATATATACTTTGTTTGGGTAAGAGTTACCATTCACCGAGGTTTTCTATAAAAAGAAGAAGCATTATTTGCATGCATAAAAAGGCAGCTGTTGTTTGGAGTATGATATGAGTACGGGTATGGGTAGCAGGTCTAGGTGAAGGTATAGGTAAGGGTAAAGGTAAATAGTAGATGGGTATGGGTAGGGCAAGGTAAGGGTAGAGGAGAGGAGTGAATAAAGAATGGAGGTGTTAGTTGTTTACAGCTATTCGGTGATCTATCTATCTATCCGTCGCTCCATTAAGGAACTTGTTCCCTCAGTTTTTGGCGCCACATCAGCCTCTTGAATATTTCAAAGGGAAAGAAATTCATTGTTTGATTATAGAAGTTCCAGGGACCAATGCTAAATAGTGGAACATTCGGAAAATATCATTCCGGAATCGGAAAAGCGGGATTCGATATTCGATTATATTAATAGGTACCACGAAAACCGGAAGGTTGCATACATTGATGTTTAAGCTTTAACTTAATACCAAACATTAAAGATTAGTTTTCAACGATACTAATGAATATAGTACGATTTACTTAAATTGCATGAAATAAAAGGAATGAAATAGTTATGGTGAAGGATTAAGCAATAAAAAGAGACTAATTCATCGAATTGTTCAAATCTTTGGCATTAAAAAGTGTGATGAAAGAAAGCTTAAACAGAATGCATGCGAAGTATGAAGTTAAGTATGAAGTTACACGATCACTTCTGACAATCTTTTTGCTCCATTTATTTCCCTTTTCTTCCATGATTAATTTGATTTAACACAATCGACATCTATTGTTTTTGTTTGTATACATATGTATGCATGCGTGCGTGTATGCATGTGTCTGTGCATGTATATGCGTGTATACGTGTGTGTGTGTGTGTGTGTGTGTATGTGTATAACACAGTTACATAGTGGTATGTATCGAATTCACCCTTTCCCTCTTACCTAATTCAGTTCACTATTTTAATGGAATTTTGCAAATACTTACATAACAGGAAATAAACAAGACGGCGCGTCACAATTTCGGAATAGTAATAATGATAGTAATGATAGCGTAAGCGGGGAAATGATTATTGGTATGGGAATTTTTTTTTTGCACAATTTAATATTTAATACTTATCGTTGTTTGGTTGGCCAATACATATAGCACTGACCATCTGGTCCTATGATTTTATACTTACATAGCTTATAAGCGATGCGTATCACCTTCATTCAATAGCACATATTGGTTACCTTTCCGGAATGGCTTTGAAAGAAAAAGAACACTTGGCGGTGCATTTCCCTATTGATAGCTGGTTGAGGTATTAGAGGGGTCATGTTGCACCTAGGTTCACCAATTCAAGCCATTTAATGACTTGAAAAATGCGTTTAGGCAAGACTGTTAATATTTGATTATTTTAAAAAGAAATTTTCTTTCTAATTTCAGAAATAAAATATAATCACAATATGAATTGTAAAATTAGACAAATGGAAAGTACAGCAGTGAAGTGGAAATTTGCTTCTGTGAGAGCAACAGGTATGAAATTTAATTAAAAATATTTTTAAAATAGCATAAAGGAAAAATATATCAATCTCACTCACATTCACATTGTTAAATCTCAAATACTTAATTACAGAGACTAAGGAATGCAAGCAATGGAATGAAAAAGTTCGAATCTAGCGATTTGCAAAAATGATGTCCCATAAAAACATCCAGAACACATTTCCTCTTACATAATATCACAAATCAAATCAGGTCATGGTCAACTAAAACCACCGCTACTTTCGTTATCTTGTTGTTTTTGAACACAATTCCAAATGACAATTAATGGAAGAATCGCAATGAACAAATAAAATCGATATCTAATCAGTGAAACAGAAGGATGATGCAATGATCTTCCTGATTTTATTGCTTATTATTAATCTATTTACGATACTAAGCAAAGTTTCGATAGCTCCAATAATCGCTGGAGCTATATACGGATATTGTTGCGTAATGTCTGCAAGATCGACAATATTTTAACTGCTGATAGCTGAACAATACTCTCATTATCCTTCACTAATCGACATATTAAAATTTCAAAAAAGAATGTAAAAATTATGCAAATTAGAATCGGTGTGTTATCCAATATGAGACGAAAAGTTGATAAATTTTTTATCCAAAAATGTTCAGATTTCTCAATTGTTTTCCCTTAAATTTTAAAGAGAAACATTCAATATCACACGAAATATTTACATTTGTTATATGGGCTTTTACTTCTTTATGTAAGTACAACTTATTTTGAAACAAATATATTTTTTCAACAATACTTTCATTGTATATGTTTTTTCCATCATCTCGAATATAAAATCTGTTAATGTTCGGAAAAAATACTATCACAAAGTATATTTCTCAAACAAGAACCCAAATAAGAAATATGATGATTGTAGATAGAATCAAACTTCGAAATTCGTAAATCTTTAAATCAAATCCTAAAAATAAAAAGTCTAAAGGATTCAAATTTAATAATAATAACATCGACATGATAAACGAAAATTGTGTGAATTAAAAAATAATGCACTGAAATATTTCATGCCTCAACCATCTTTTCGCTTAATTAAAAATTGAAAGTAATGAGTGAAGAAAAAGAAAGTTTCATAGATTGGCGCCAGCTTATAAGGAGGATGTGTTTATCTTTTTCTAGGCCATGGTCATCGCCACTTCAAATATCTGTTTATGTAAATTACAGTTCACTACTAATCAGCAGGTGCACCAGCTTGGCGCCACCTTTCCGCCTTCTCTTCGAAAAATGTTCAAAAAGATGTAAGGTAAGGGAAATGTGGAGCGGGGTCTCGGTAAGATCGTCGAGAAGGATGGATAGAAGGGTAAAAAGGAGAGTCCGAGATGCAAGGCCATCTGAGCATTCAATACAACAAATACTTCGAGAGTCTATAAATTATGGGGAATGAAAGGAGTATGTTGAAGCCCGCCAAACTATTCAATCACCATTTTAAAAACTAAAAATCGAGAATGACCTTGTTCGTTTCCGCTACCATAGGAATATTTTCACTTTTTGCCCTGCGGCATAACATGTCATTTCAATTTTTTGTCATATTTGAATATCAAGAAGAAATTAATTTAACTCGATTCAAATATAAAATGACTACAAATCTTCCTGTGATACCTGTTGCAATCATTAGAGAATAAGAAAATAATTAGTGCAAAAAGAGCGCTTCCGTCGGATAATGGAAGCTGATTCAAAATAGATTACAAAGACTGAAGATAGTAATACAATGTATTGCTATTTTTAGTTTTTGTAATTTATTTGTATATAATACACTCTTTTCTAACACAGTTTGTTGAATTATAAATTTAATTTTGGAATAAAAACGAACAAATTTTACTTAAAAATGATAGAAAATGGATTTGATACAGTTGAAAAATCTTTCAACCGGAAAATCTTCTGAAAGTACCTAAAGCCATAAGCTGCATAAAAGAGATATCCTTAATCGAGCAATTTAAACATTTCACCTCTTTATAAATTAATTATTTGCTTACCGTATCCCATTAAATTATTTAATAAATTCTATCTTCCACTTTTATCATTTTAATTTCATTTGTTCACTTCTAATTCTCTGTTTACGAAAAATGATATTTGCGCAAAAATACCTACCGCTTTCTATTTAATCACTTCATTTATAAATATTTTATGTCAATTTTTTGTTCAAACTTATATTCCATTATACTGCCCTTTGCCCTTTGTTGATCATCACTTAATGCTTTCTTTTGTTTTTTGTAAACTTTGATTCCCGAAATTTTGAGCAAACTTAATTTATCACTTTCCATTTCGTCTACTTTTGGGCTTAAGAATTAACACTTCATAATGAAAAAAAGATGAAATATATTATTGTGATTATTATTTCTGATCAGAATTACCATGTTTATCACTGGAAGAATAATGAACATAGAAGCTATTTTGACAGTTCCAACATTAAGCTTAAAAATTAAGAAATATAGCAAAGAATGGAATGAAGCAGTAATTTTCTCAATGTAGTGAAGTTTAAAACTATTATTTCCATGAAAAGCTTTAAAGGAAAGGAAATTGTTACCGATCGCATCAATCATTCATTGAAATGGAAGAGCGATCGCAGTTGGAACAGACATAATAAATCTATGCCTTTTTTTGTTCATTCAATTAAGATAAACTGAAACCAAAACGAACAAATTACAATCGATTTTAATCGCCGCTTTGAATTTCATCCCGCATTTCATCTTTTATTTATTACTTTTTTAGCAACTGCAAATTTATTTTATCACTAATCAATTTTCTCAAAAATATTTTGCGGGAAATACTTATCATTGATAATTAAATAGTAATACGAATTTCATGACAATTTATTAGTAATTTCTAAGCAGAATTTTTGCGCAAAGGATACCAAAATTTTTCGAGAGAAAGAGAAAAAAACGAGCAATTTAAGGATAGCGAAAATCAAACAACGTGCAAATTGAAAAATTAAAACAATTGTACAAATTTCTTTTTTTTCTCAAAAATGAAATGAAGACAATTTCTAGTTCAGCTATAAATACTAGACAACAGGGCGCAGGCGGAAATATCACATTTTCAAAACTGGAAGAATTGTCAAATATAAACAATATGTAACCTATTACAATTAACCTTTTTATTTTTCTTAACGTTTTATTTTGTTGTGGCATGCCAATCATTAAATGAACTCTGCTATCCCGTGTAATATTTCGGGTTTCCGTTTCGTCCTGTTTTTGGGAGACATACCGCAGGAATGATTTTCTTCACTGATTTCTTCATGGAAGGCGAATTCCCAATTTTATTATTTTCGTTGAAAAGTATCGTTGAAAAATCGTATGAAGAATTGTGATTGAAAAATGGAATTCGAAAGTGTTGCTAAATCAATGCATTTTTGTTAAAATTTTCTTTTTAATTAGCGAACTTAGTAATTACTAAGTTTATTTCGGTGTTTGTTAAGAATACAGTAACATAATCAAAATCAGCAATTAGTTTCAAGGTGTTTTTTCAGACAACAACAAAATTCCAGCTTCGCTCTATTTTCTTATTTGCTATATATTAACATGAATACAGCCATTTAATTTAAATTTCGATGATGTCTAACTATAATATTAATTTCCATCTATAGTCTTATGAAGCAACAAATTTCACGTCTTTCAAATATGTAATTTGTAATTATTTAGTTGTAAAAGTATCCTTTGTAGCTTTGCTGAATTTGCATATTGTTATCTTAAAGCTCATCTCTGCTTCTTTCTTGTATTGTGTAAAGTTGTAGTAATGTACTGTGTAAAGTTCTATCAACAATTTGAGGCAGTTGGCAAGCCATAAATCATTACACCCACTATTTAAAGTATGTCTCTAAATTATTCAAAAAAAGCTATACTATAGCGCCTTCCAGTCGCTATCATTTCAATGGCGCCTTGTTTTGCCTTAGGCGTCATTGATCCGATAGTGGATATTATTGTATAATTTAATATCACATAATAGATTACTGAAAGGTGCCGGCAAGCTTGCAAAAAATTAGGATTGAAGAAAATCCACAGATTTAAAGAAAATCTGTGGAATTTCTTTTGCAGTATTTGAGTTTAAATTAACATATTAATGTTTAGGTTTTTGTTCTGCAGCAGATAACTGAAGATGAATTATGTTATTGAATAGGATTTCTAACCATAAATATGCTAATTAAAGCAAGAATTAAAACTCTTCTGAAGCTTAATAGCATAGACATTTGGATAAGAAGCACAGCTAAACAAAACCAATTTGAATTTTGCTTTTTTCAAGCTCATTTTAAGAGCTAATTTTTCCCAATTGAAAGGCTGCACTAAGTAAAAATTAACAAAACCAGAAGTTTTACACTGATTGACATATGCAGAAAATGAATTGCTTAAGGAATGTCAGGGATGTAGAAGAAGGGAAAGTTGTGGTACTGTAAATGTTCTATGATGTGATGAGATGTCGAAAGTGATTGGAACAAAACAAGTTTTAGAAAGGTTTATGCATATCGGTGTTATCATCATTAATATTCCGTATCAATTCTCGAAATCTTACCCAAAGAACATTCATTTTCGGGAAAACTTGAAAAGAAAAGGGATTGAAAAAAATGGTATGAATCGGTTCAACCATCGTTTATGCAAATATGAATGGAAGAAAGAGCATACTGTCGGCCACAATACATAGATTCGTATCATTTCATATCTGATTGAAATTCTTGTTTTTTTTTAATTTTTTAAAACATTATCGGTAAAATTCTCGAGGAATGATCTATCAAGGCCAGGTTACTGTCCATCATTTCTTAGATTATTTTAGTTTTCCCTTTCTTTTCACAAGATTTAAACAAGATATCATTTTAATTCTTTGTTGTATGATATTAGATACAATTACGATTATCTTTTTTATCATTTTATGAATAACCAATTCAGTAAGTTTTTCAATCAATGATATTTAAAATTGTTTTTTTGTTCAAATAATTTACTATCCAAATACTTTCGAGGGAGAAATATATATTTGAATTTGTAAATAAAATTTTAAAATTCGCATTTTGCTAAATCTTTGAAGCTGAAATTCTCAAATTTCAAAAAGATGAAATAAAAGCAAAAAGAACTGTCAAAATGAAAGTGAAACGGTTAATAGCTTCCTTAAGTATCATTTTAAGTAAATTAAACTAATTGAAATGGATTGCATTTTTGAATGGAACTTTTCAAATTCGGATATGCTTTAATTCTACTTTTCCAGATATACCTCTCATTCTTCTTAATTTCAGTTATACAAATGAAATATTTTCTAACAATTCACACTTTAATGAATATTTACAGAATATGAAGAAGATTACTGACTTCTAATAAAATACTTTGCATTTATCCTTGTGAATATTACATTTTACATGAAAAGATGATCGAAATGTTGGAAGAATCCGTTTCTGAAAAATGATATTTCATTGGCAAACAAATAAATATCTCATTTGTCGCAAAAATAGTGAAAATGAAATGTTGGATTGGTTGGTAGACGAAAGGGCTTCTTCTTGCCAGTGTAAACAATGTTCCATTTCATCTAACAAATAGGAATTCCTCGTAAAGTAAACGAACATTTCATCTCTCTTTTTGGGTGATAATGATGGTATCATCCAACGAAATGGTATGCTATTTAAATGATTGATTTATGATAAAGAGACCACAAGGTTGGATAATGGCTGCATTGCTCCCTCGATAAATAACAATTTTAAAAAAATTCTCAATATAAAGGAAAAAATGAACACGAAATTGAATTCGCGCCTATTAAAATGATTATAATTGAGAAAAGTCAACCTGTCCAAATATTATTTTAAGATAGTTTTAATATTATGAAATAAGAACTATTAAAGTAACTCAGTGAAGAACTGCTAAATCTTATGAATTTCAACTCAGCACAGAAATGAAGTAGTAAATAAGTATATCCATCAAATAAGATAAATAAACGTATCGGAGAATACGGGATAATTTCTGCCTTATATAAGAATGAGAATGGGAACGCAATTTAGTTCGCCGAAGATACAATAATTTAATTTCCATAAAATTAATTTCAAAGCTTTGATCAAAAATGTCTGACACTGGAATATCTCTAAAATTTCATTGTCCGCCACTATTTGTTTATGGGATCGATGGAAGTGATCAACGTCTCCGCCAGCTGCTATCGCCAACTTGTCTACTAATAGCGTTAAACAAACATTAAGCGCCTATGAAATCTAGGGAAATTTTATTTGGATAATCAAAAGAGAAAAACTGAGCAATTTGAAAAGAATGACGGTAGTTGCTTTGAAGTTCACTGTGAGCACTTTCCTTTCACGTTTTACGTCCACCTTCTCATCCATTAACTATTTCTCATGAGAATGAAATAAACCTTTTTCATTCCGTTGTCATCAAAATCTGCTTATACACTAATATCTGCTTCAAACATGATAATTATGAGGAGTAAAATCAAAAAATGATGATTGTAAATTTTGGATAAAATTTAGAATAATTATAGATTACGGAAGCACTAAATAATAATAATAATAATAATAATAATAATAATAATAATGATATACTTAATCTTCTCAGAAGTAACATTCGACTTGAAGAATTTAATTAAAGTAACAAATTATAAACTTGTCTAGAATCTAATTGTCATCAGATTGAATTGACATTTATAAATTTTCATAGCGTTAAATTAAAGATTTACCACATAATCAGGCATTTTTTATTATATTAATATCCTAAGCTATCTTATACTGTATAATAGATCAATAAAATTGACCTTTCTTAAAACTATAACTGTAACAGTTGTGCTGTACAAATTTCTCAATTACCTAATTACTCAACGTGAAAGATTAACATTAAAAAAAATTATATTTCTAGAATATGAATAAATGAATACAATATATATATATGTGTATCGATAGAAGTGAAAATAGAAAAACTCTTATCAAAAGGTCAACAACTGATGACAACTGAACTGTCATTTCTTCCTCTTCGAATCAAATACTTTTCCAGTAGACACCTTTTCGCATGAATTAACAGAACCGATTAAATTTTTAGTTTAGTCAGCAAGTTCAACATGGTAATTTGAACCGTACTATTGATGGAAAAAAGGGATATGAAATTCAAATTGAAGGTTACTTCGACGATTGATGTTGACAATTAAACATCGTGATTTAAGAGAGAGATAGGAAAACCGATTGCAATAGTAACCCATCCCAATATACCTTTATACCACAATTTTTTACATACATTTTTCTCTTTCAAATAAATATATTTTGAAATTTTACACAGCTCACTATAATATTTATAAATGTAAATATTCGGACTATTCTAAGTAATAAATCTGAATCATCTTTCTCGATGCATTTTCTTGTATATTAATAAGAAATCTTTGATGTAAAATGGAAAAATTATTTGAGAATATAAATGATTCGATTAATATTTTTCATCTCATTCTATCAAAATTTTCAGTTTCGTTCCTTATATTTTAACTTTCATTGCCCTAAGTATAACTTAAGGCATGATTATTATGCATGATAATGATGTAAGCCATCAGTAGATGAAAATTCAAACTTCAACAATTAATGTGGAAGGATGAAAATTGTAAAGAGATCGATTGTATTCAAGGACGACGTGATGGATTGGTTGACATCGTGGAATTGTAATAGAGACATGGTTATGTGATATCAAAAAGTTATCAAATCATTGAATCTGTACGATGAAAATGAAAGCGGTCTTTCATTCAACTAAAAAATGCATTCTTTCCCTTTTTTTCCTTAAAAAAGCTGAAATGTCTGCTTACATGAATAAGAGAATGTTCAATTTCATGTTGAAATGATTAATTATACAGAAATTGAATAAAATTTATCATATCCCTGTCCAAATTTAATTATATTTTAACACTCTATTTAGCAATAATATCTCTAAATTGTTGTTGAATGAATGATTATAGCATGCTTCTTCTATGTTATTCATTTATTACTTAATGAAATAATTCTGAGATATCTAAATAAAAAGATTGGTTGTGAAAAAATTGACGATATGCTTGTTGATGAAATAAGGCAATAAAAAATATACTATACTTATCAATGTTTGTCAGCGATTTATGTTCATAATTTGTTGATAATTTGTTATCAGTTATTTGTAGAAAATGCTTTATCACAATACTGATAGAGGTATTCGTGTAAAAGAAATCAAAGGCGGCACCGTAATTTGAATAAATGAAAATACTGGTTATAGTGGAACCTATCCAAAGACGATCGTCGATGAATGGATGAAACTGAAATGTGTGATATGAAAGGTTTAGGAAGAAGGAGGAGGTCCTTTGTACCGTAATGTACCGCTATCACGGAGTTCGATCAGTGATAAGCCATCCTTTCGCGCACTAATTTCAATTTTGTTTCTTCTTGAAATTGAAATTGCTTTAATCTTTACTTGCAATAACCTTGAAATTTAAATTATTACTTATTTTCTTCGCCTTTTCCGAGCTTTCTCAAACTCAGTGATCTCAAACTTAGAGAATCTTGTCAGTTTGGATCAAGAAATGGATTTCACTGAAATCCATAAATTGCTGAATGAACAAAATTTCTAGCTTAATTTTGTTAAAAAATTGATTGGCAATTATTGAGAACTAAGTTTTATTTCAGCATACAATACTGTATTTTTAAGTATTAAAAGAAACCTGAAAAATTTTAAAGAGACGACATGGAGTGCTGTCAGAGAAAAGCGCTTAAAATACTTTACAGTATGAATTCCCAAATTTCCACACTGAAAGTTGAGAAATGCAGAAATGAAAAATCATTTTTTTTAATTCTAAACAGTTATTTCATTCAGTGTTTCCTTTCTTAATCCTGAAATATAAAAGCATATTATTCATGTTTCCTCAAAAAACTTAATTCACACAAATTTGAAAATTTTGATTAACATGCTAAACGAAGTGGAAAATCAATTTTTAACATTCTTAAATAGTTCAGCACAAAAGAAAGAAAAATTCCAAGAAACATTCGACACGAATAAGGTACCAATACTATGAATTTTGAAATTCGTATTGAGCCTTTTAAATTTCAAATTAAATTGATTTTAAATTTCAAAATAAATTTGATTTGCAATGTTTGTTAGATCATTAAAATGGTTGTGATGAACGGATGTATTATAGAAGGAAACAGGAAATGCAGCATTTTTTTCTTTGACACGTCATTATTACATCACTACAAGTTCTATTTTGACATATTCCAAATTTGAAAACAAATAGAATTTGGAAATTTCTCGAAGTTGTTTCTCTAGATACTATAAATATGAAATATTAAGGTCAATAATGGCCTGAAAATTGATCATTAATGGACTAATTAATATTTGATATGCTAAGAGAAATATCACAGAGTGGACATGGACAGAGGTGAAGTACCAAGATGAAGTACCGAGATAGCTTCAAATTACCTACGAAATGATTGCGTAATGCAGAGGTTAATGATGTAAACGAACCAATTAAGATCATTCTGATCTGATTCAGTCATACCGGAAGAAGATTACTGATGAGAAATGGAAACAGCATTCTCGCTAGATTATAAAATATTAATTATAAAAAAAATTAATTATGAAATATCTCGCAATTTTCGTCACATCGTTCTCGAGAAAGGAATATTATTTTCTTAATCTAAGGCTTCGCAGTTCACAAATGTCATTTATTCTCATTTATAAAATAAACTTAAATCTATGGACCTAATTACTTCCAAGTGCTACTTGTGAATCTATTTTAGACTCAAAAGCGAAAATTTATTTTATCAATTCGATCGATTTAGAATTCAATACGTTATGGAAGAAAAATTAAGTTATTTCCATAGCAACTGCATATAAAGCATTCATTTTGTGGTATTCATTCGTATTTAATTATTCAAACAGAGTTGTCCTCTATTTTAGCACCTAAGATAGAATTAACAAAAAAAAATTCTCATTTCATGTATCCTACTTTTAAAATAATGAATGTTAATACTCTGAATCATCATCATTTTTGAACTTTTTTCGTTTAATTTTGATAATGTACTATTGCTTTTATCAAAATACAAAATTCATTTCTTACAATTGTTTCTGCCATTTTTCTAATAGTCCATTTTTTCCCTAATTGTGAAAATTTAATGATTTCATCTGGATAAACACAATGAACAATGAAGGCAAATGAACTATCATCGCATTAACGATTTTACTCGATAATTAGATTTCCGCCAATAATAAATTTTACGTAATAATCAGGCAGAAAAAAAATTAATTGGACTCAGTTTTTGGATTTGGAAAGAAAGTACATAGCTCGTTCACATTTTAGAAAGGATACCTATTAGCTTTATATTTCAAAAAAGGGAAGAATTAGCTAAGCTTTTTTTGCTCAGAAGTATCAGCTGAAGAGTTCCTTCTAATGCACTTTCAGAATCTTCCTATCCATCTCATAGCGCCCTTCTTGGAAGAAACTTTTTCTTCCTTCGTCCTCCACTCATTTCGATTAGCATCTTTTCTATCGGGAACCATTATCTTCTATGTATCATTTATCCTACATGGAAAGCATTCCAACTGAGTATGAATGAATGTCCTGCAGTTTTCTATCTGCAACAAAAATTAGCTCTTACATTTTATCTATTATAAGCCGCTTAGTAGCATAGCAATTTGCGCTTCTTTATAGAAAGTTCACTTTGCAGAGAAACGTAAGCTTTTTAAATGTCTCATTATTCTTGGAACGATGAATATCTCATTCATAATCATTCATCAGCATCATTATAATTTAATTTATGAACAGTATTGTTCT
Source organism: Cruorifilaria tuberocauda (assembly GCA_013365365.1). NCBI lineage: Eukaryota > Metazoa > Nematoda > Chromadorea > Rhabditida > Onchocercidae > Cruorifilaria > Cruorifilaria tuberocauda. The sequence goes on along the minus strand of JABVXU010000126.1, from coordinate 4,479 downwards.
GTTGTTATTGTTGTGAAATGAGTTAATATGAAATTTTTTGCATTCAATTTTATTGCTGCACAAGTTAATTAACAGATGTAATCCTTATAGAACTGGATTATTATAGGAAAAATGCATTTTTTAAAAGCATTTGAAAATATTTTCAGCATCATTTCCATGGATACCTTTCTAATGAGAAGTTGGCCATTCAATTATTTATTTCCATTTCCTATGTCAAGCATTCATCTACACTAAACTGTTCAATTGTGATGGTATCCATGGAAATGTTACTAAATATTTCATATTCGATCGCTAAGTCATTATTCGATGTCTCCTAAATGATATCAATCAATGTCATATATTCTCATCAAGAGGTATTATTACCTTTTTTTATCCAAGTGAAATTATTACATCCTTTAATATACTGATATTCATTCTTGTTATTCTGTATATTTTATAAATATTTATTTTTCATCTCATAAGCGCGTCTTTGCATAAAGTGGACGGAAAGCGTTAATTACATCCAGTAATCTCCCATCGTTCATTTTGCTTAGTTTTATTGATTCTGAATGTTATAAATTTGCTTGCAATTTACAGTAAGAAATATTTAATTGTATACAATAGCTATTTTAAACTTAAACGGTATTTAAAGCTAATGATGATTATTTTAGAAGAGCATAGATATACAACAATTTCAATTTTCAAATTCGAGATCGATCAGCTCGATTTATAAGAAATTAGGAGAACACAATAATAAACCATACTTTCTCAATCAAACATTCAAATATTTTCTGACACTTTCAGTTACAAAATCAAACATTGTATAAAACTATTAATTTCTGTTTTCACTCCCTTTTAAGTACTAAATAATTCTTAATTCATATGATCTCCAGTGACACGTGTGTTATCCAGTTCTCTGTGAAAGCATTGGCCAGAAGAGCCTATATCGAGCCATTTGGTTTTCTCTGTATTATTTCAATGATTGCTTTGCTTCTTATCGATTAGGATGAACTTATCATCAATTTCAGAAAAATGAAATGAATGATCGGTCGTTGATAATGTTAGCTGAATGTTGATTGAACATTTATTTACTATCCTATAATGGGTCATAACTATACTCATTTACCAACTCAAGATCCATCCGAATTACTTTCCAATTCTTCAACCGGAAATGACATTTCGATACTGCCGAAGTGGACTACACGATTCAATTCATCTGATCACACATCACATAACAAAATGTACAAATTTTCTAGACAAATTTCAGAAGATTTGTTCAGCGATTGTTTCAATCAGTAGATTTATAAGAAAGCAACTTATCAGTTGTTATAGTAAACTTGATATCTATGTCGCGACTCATGAAATACCAGGAAATTCATAGAGATCCTACCACTACTTGTTCATAAGTGGGTTAGCACACTCTGTACTTGTGATTTAATCAATATTTTGGTTCTTTAAAAATGCCTTATTTCATTTGCTCTTGTCCTTTCATAACCGAAATGATACGCAACATCGCCAGTTCATTTAATGTTTCTATTGAAAAATAATGGAAGAATGGAATGAAAAATGGAAGAAAATTCTTTCTAGGTGCAGAAGTAGCTCACAAGTAAGAGAAATACGCCCAATCATACGCGCACCTGTCCATAGTGATGCTATTGGAGCATTAGCACCGGTAAGGCCTGGCATAGTACTCAGTGGAGGCCGTGATAAGGTTCAATCTTTCAGTTTTTCATTTCTTTTAATACATTTCTGGAATGTATTTCAGAAAAGATTTTCTTTATAGACGGGATTAAATGATGAAATGTGTTGCAGCTGATAGCACTGAATAACACGGATACAGGGAAATGTGTTCTGCGATGGTACGGTCATGAGAAGGAAATTACGAAGGTAATATCTATCTATTCGTACCAAAAAGCATTTAAGAATTTTCTCTGTTAAACCGTTCTCATCTGTTAGAATTTTGCTTAAGCATCCGTGTTATATTTGCTTCGAAAACGATCAAGTACAGAAAAGTGGGATGATTGAGAATTTTTTCGGAGAAATGAGAACCGATAACCTGTAATATGTACTAAAATTCCTTTCTTTATTTCTTATTGATTTGATAAAGATATATTACATTATTAAATATTGAAAAGAAGTCATAGATTTTTCTTTAGTAGTAAAAAGAATATTGGAAAAAAATATATGTGATTTTCTGATCAAACCATAAACCAAAAATTTGTAGTTTTTTCATAAAACTTTGTTGTGAACTAATCGTTGTCAACTAATAAATATTCATTGTTTGTTAATAATGAAATTATTTGTTTTCTTTAGTAACACAAGTATTTCCTTGCAAGGTATTCATTCATGCACGTGAATGTGCGTGTAAGCATATGTGTGCAGTTTTTGTTTAATTTTGTAATTCACTTTAAAAGGCATACGCAATGTTTCCATTGTAATAAAGGAAATAAACTTCAGAAGGCAATTTATCAGTTGAATGGCAAATTTTATGGCTGGGAAGAAAGAGAATAAATATTTTTCCTTATAGACTTTTTTAAACTAAAAATTGAAGTTCAAATGTAATTTCCAAATTCATCTAAACATTTTTTATAGATTGAATATCGAAATACATTTGCGAAGCATTTCATTCTCAGTGGATCGAGAGACTCCCAAATCAGATTATGGCAATTCGACAGTCCAAGTACCAAACGTATTTTTTCAGGACACGAAATGAGTATCGGTGGATTGGCTATGATCGAACGTAAGCAAAGAACTTATCATTTAAGGCAGAAATTCTCTCGTAGAGATCAGTGAACATCTACAAATGCTTCAAAGAATGAACAAAAAAAATTTACGTTATTACAATAACAAAATTATAGGAGTGAGATTTATCTCGGGTGCACGAGATGCCACTTTACGATTATGGGATCTCGAGACGGGTACTTGCTTGCGTGTTGCTCAACATCCCAGAAATTTGGTAACTTCATAAATTAAAATCTGACATTTATCATTCTTCATCTTTTATATTATCTTCTGCAATTCTTCAATTTCAGCTTTCTTGCAATTTCTTTAAAAGAACGAAATAACTAATTATAAATTACCATCTAAACCACTCCACTAAAAATTACAGGTGACTCATATATCACACTGCTGTATGAATAACTTACTTGCTCAGTCGTCGGAAGATAAACAGTTGAAGTAAATTTTCAAAATATTCAATTTTTATTTTTAAATTTCATTTCTTTTACTCATAAGAACTAAAAAATTTGTGTAAAACTGCTGAAAATTAACAAACTTAGTGCTTAATATTACTTATATTGCTTGATAATGAAAAAAATTGATTGCACTCATTCAAACTGGATCAAAAATTTCCTTTACAGTTTCTTCTGTTGCAGAATATGGGATAGTCGCAATCTATGCCTTGCATTTCAGTTCCCGAAAAAAAGTCATATGCTTACACACTGTGATTTTTTACCTGATGGTAATTACTGTGTTACATCAAGTAATGGTTTTAACAGTGATGGCTGTGAAATTACGGTAAATCTGTTGCACAATTATTTGATTTTCTCATATCATTTAATAACCAAGAATGAAAATTACATGAAAATTAATGCTATAGTTTAGTATTAATACTAATACTGAATAAAGATAATTTTTCTTTGTGTAACTTTTAATCAGTTTTTTGCATTATTTCTAGTTGTGGGATATTCGACAGCAAAAGATGATCCTCGAATATCATGGACATGAGGAATCGGTGAGCTGTGCCATTTTTTTGCCCCAACAGGTGATCTCGAAACGGGTATTATTGAGTGTTTCTGCTGACCATACTGCCAAATTATGGAATGTTGATGACGGAAGTACGTTCCTTTCTTTATATAATTTTAACTTTAGCTGAAGACTTGCTTAAACTTTTTTACTCGTTTGTTTACATTACAAATTGGCTCACAAAGAGATACGTTACGTATCTAAAGATTTTTGATCACGTATAGATTGTAACTAATCATTTGATATGCATGGACTTAATTATCTAATTGTTTTAATTTAAATGGATTTCAGAAAGCTTTCTCCTCCATAATTTTAGATTGTCTATGGAGTGAACTGATACCAACTGCATCTGATCTATTAGCATGTGTAGGTTTTAGGGATGGAAAGTAAGTTTGTAATATTTTAATTTTTTTGTTTTCTCAATCAGTTATTGACTGCTTGCCGTGAAGTTTTGAATTCGGGATTCACCAACAAATAATTCAATGGTTTGGTTTGAGTTACTGAATACGTCGAATTACTGCAGCTGAGTGAGAATTGAGCTCTCTGCTGGTTGCACAAGTCAACGTCAATGCTTTATTCAGAACTGAGAGTAAGCGCAACTAGCTAAGAAGGGTAATCTTGTCGTATCTGATAAGATAACGCCCATATAGAATGATAGAGCACAAAGAAATTCCGTACCATAGTGAACCGATCTAGCATAGAGTTTAAAGGTCATAGATATATGAGTTAATTGAAGCAATTGAAATGAGAATTGTA
>JABVXU010000125.1:0-136591 GCA_013365365.1 Cruorifilaria tuberocauda | reverse complement strand
CATTGTCCAAGTCTTCCATATGATTCCTTGTATCGAAAAAGTCATTATACTTTTCCAACTTACTATCCAGGAGGTTGTTAGGTAGCTCAAAGTCTTGTCCAACCTATAGCTGGTTTTTTTTTCACTTTTCATTTTGAAAACTCAGATTATTTTTTGTCCTTTTTACAGAAGGGAAATTTTTTAAGGAAAGAAAAAAAACATACTCGTATGAACATCTTATTAGCACCTGCCACACCTAGAACAATGATGAAGTTGCTGCAAAATCCTGATTCCAAATCAAATTCCTTGACAATTTCACTGCCAAAGTTTACTTAAATTAATGAAAACATTCGATTTTTAAGTACTTCTGTTTTCCCCTAAAGTTCCAGATCTAATTGACTGAAAATTTCTGTTAAAAATTTAAGCAACAAATGAAATGGACCACCAAGCTATCGTTGTTCGTCACTGCTGTTCAGTTGAGCTGTGTTTGAATACGTTTCGCTAGAACAACCTATATTTGACATCTTAAGGCATTTTCATTGTAGAAATGATCGAGTTGTTTCAGCACCAAAATAATAAACTATATTTCTAGTTACGATCGAAAACTCCATGACATATTAAGTAAAATTTTCCGAAACAAGATACTGAAATCAGCCAATAAAATTTAGTACTTATAACATACAGTTGTTTTGTAAATTAATGTTAGTGCTGATATCTAATAGCCATTTATCAGTAAGAATATGATCTGGCTCACAAAGTTCAGATCTAGGTGTGTAAAATTCAAGCACGGATCCGGGTATTTTTCGGTGTTCGACCTTCAATATCCATTCGTAGTACTGTACTGGATGGTAGTATCACTGATAGAAACGACAGTATCATTAATATTTGTTAACTTAATAGCAATATGTCCGGTTTTCATCACTCAACAAACTTCATTCATGAAATATGAATTTTACTGCTAAATATCTAGAAGTATTCTACAAGACAAGTCGTCAACCTTCTATTTCAATCTATATACATCAACATTTGCGCAATGACCGCGCGCTCTTGACACGTGATTTTACAAGTAGAGCTTGTTTTGCAAACAGCACTTTCAGAAAGCAATATACATAAGAGCATCAAGGGAAGAAAATCAAGTTGGCTTATCCACTACTTATTTTGCTATCCTTTAGGACTGTACCTTTCGTGGAATTTTAGGGGCTTACAAAAAACTTTGGCTCGCAACACATTACTTGTTATGTGATAGATAAAATTGGACTGAAAGCTCAAAGGGTTAACAGCAATAGCAGTCACTGTAATGAGCACTATCAGCGAAACGGTGAACATTTCACATCCTCTTGCCGCTTACAAGAGATCCCTCAAATCTAGATCTCGATTGAAGTTCACATCATTTGAATCAATTCTTTGCATTGCACTAGCTAACTCTGGTCTTAGATTATCAACAGTCTATTCATTCCAAGTATTACTCTTTCTCCTTCTTTTGACATTTTTCAGGTTGATTGAAGATATTTGAAAAAATTTAACTTCATAAAAATATATAGTAAATTTTAATTGCTGTTGAAGTGAACATTTGCAGATATGACAAGAGTTTCCTAAGTATGTAGTGATGGAATTGGAAACCAATAATGTTCTAATATATTTTCGAATATGGTCTCTGCTTCCGTATTGACGACATTTGAGATGATTGGTGAACAAGTAAGGGGAATGACAATATTTGGTAACTGCAGCTCAGCAATAGTCCGGATCACGTGTATCCTAAAAGTGGGATATATAAGGGTATGAGAAAACTGCCGGATGGTGATCGTTGTTGTTTCATTTCAAATCGGTTCGATTCAAAATTCTATCGCAGAAATTTAGGTGATGACCTAAAATATTATGTGCTGTAGGAATGATAGGAGTGGAATGTACATCTACGGTCTCTGTTTAAGGCTTTCCCAATTATCATTTAATCCCTTCTCTACGATCTCGTGTCACTTGTTTTGTTTCCACTTGTGTTTGTGTGCACATCCGAACCTTAATCTCCCAAGCCTCTTACTCTTTTGCGACGAAGAATTCTTCTGTGTTCAAATTTATCCAACTGCCTGCTAATATCGCTTCAATGCGGTGTTTTCACGTGTTGGATCCCATTTTCTTTGCAGTTTTCTTCTTACTCAATTCAATCTACGCCGAGAAAACAACTAAAGTTTCAGAAAACGTACAAAAAGATTCTTCACTTCCTGTTGCGGGTGAGATCATACGAAATTAATTTTCAAACTTCTATCTTCAAGTAGATTTCATTATTGTAGTTCATTTTGAAGGACTCCGCGGGATAATAAAACTACTCGTTCGTTACCTTCTTATCTTTTCTTGTGTTCCCATGAATCTCTTCCTCTCGCTCACTAGAGGTATTGTTGGCTAGATAAATTTTTTCATGGATCACCGATAGAACGTTAAATATGCTTTCAAAATTCATGCAGTTGAAAATAATATCACAACGACGTGCAAGAACAATTAGCTTACCTACTCAAATGACTTCCTTCACTTTGAAACCTCTGGAACTGGAAACTGGTTTGAAAGAATTTTTACAGTCACAACATACAATGAAATAGCGAACATTGGTGAATTTAATTGACTTTATATTTAGTGTTTTGCGAAAATCGTTTGACCGCCTTCACTGTATCTGACAATACATGCTTTGTTTCAAGCAGTTCCTTAGTCTACGAAGATGTCACCGAGGAAGTTTGCATAAAGATGTGCAGTAGTAACAGAGTAAGTCTTCCAACCAATTCAGGCATCTCTTCTATCAAATTTCTTGTTATTCCAAGCACCTTTCCCGTTTTTATGGACTAGATATTTATAGCGTTTGTTTCAGGATAACAGTGGTCGAACAATATTGTGTGCGTCCGCAGTTTATGACCATGCAGCCTTCATATGCACGATTTTCCGGTCCAAAAGCTATCCAGAAGGTGACTTGAAAACAGTGTTTGCTCCAGGACAACGTCTTTTCGAGAAATTTTGCCTAAGTGATCGCTCAGTTTCATTTTTCAACAGCATTCAATTTTTTTCATTTTGCAAAGTTATTTATGTTAGCCAAATTTTGCAAAATTTTACTCCTTCTACTATTTATTTGAAAACCTTAAAGAAGTTAAGGATATTAGCAAAGAATGAGTGTTGGATGCAGTATGAAATGATTATTCTGAATGATTTCAAAGTTCAAAAATTTGAGCTTTCGTTCAGCAACCATTTCTTGCCAAGAAATATGAGTTTTCTCTGCTAGCTTCATTTTCATTCAATAATGTGTTGACACTTGACAATGAAATTTAAATTGTTATTCTCAACAAAGACCGCATTCAGTGATTAATACTTTATCATTTGAAAATAAAATTATCAGAAAAATCAAAAAATGAATTCTTTCCACACTGACTAAAAGACATTTGGCAATATTAACTTGAACAAAAAGGAAAGCAACCTTGTATCAGTGGAATGGAAGTAAGCAAAAAAGTGGAAAACAGTTTAAGCTGATAAGAAATTGCAGAAGATGCACCGAGCGAGTGTGCAGACAGTCGGTTCCTGAAAGTTGACCAATCGGTCATCATCGGATTTGCAAGAAATGTTTCAATGGCAAGATCTATTGAAGAATGTATTGAACAATGCCTCGCTGAACATTTTCAATGCAAGGTATGTCGTTCAGAAATTAGATATCTTGAAAAAATATTCTCTGAATGTACTATATTCAAACAAAGAAAATGCCTTTTATTGTGTGTCAGCCGATAATAGAACATCTAAAGTGAGTGATTGATTAGACCAGCGCATAGATCAGGACGCAGAATAGCGCTTTCGTGATGATACTGGATGTGTCATACCTGAAGTATCTCTAACGCCTGGAATACATTTTAGTCGGCAATGTATTTCTACACGGAAGGTGAATGCATAACGAACACCGAATCTGCCATGACTCAGCCAACATCATTTGCCAGAGAAGAAAGTGATAAGGTCATTTACATACAGAACGGCTGCCCAGCAATACTGGCACGACAAAAACTGTTGGAGAATTCAAAAACAACAACAGTAGCAGGTTACGGACATTCTGAACAGTATCTTTTGGGATAGTATAAAAAGATTGGTTGCAGTGCTAAGCTGCAATGGGGATGGGTATTTTGAAGCATTCACTCCATTTACGATTATCTGCAAAACTTTGACTTCAAACTGTCAAGTTGACGTTTCAATATTATTATCGCGTAAGTTTTCCCATTTTTTCAGCTACGGAATCATCGCCTAACGTAGCAGACGAGCGTGTCGAAGATGCTGATGTTAAAACTGAAACAATAAGTTCAGCAACAACTGTAGACGTAAGCGATAACAGTAAAGATAAGAACGAGGAGGAGGAAACAAGAAACGCGGCTACTGCCATTGCTACTGTCGTCAATTCATCCATTGAGGAAAATATGACGAAAAAGCGAAATGATTTGAATGATCGCATTCATAATGATAGCTATGAAGAAGGAAGCAGAAATTCATTTGGGACAAATTCCGGAAAGCTTCTCTCATTTGAGGACACAGCAGTAGCAAGTCCCATTGAAATGTCGAGAATGCTGGAGCACAATTTAAAAAGACCGACAACTGATGATCGTAGAACCGCAAGCTTCAATAAACGTCTCAAATCACTGAGAAAAACAAAATTGCAGGTTAATTTCGAGTCATTGATAGCCTTACATAAACTTTTACTACTATCATGCTTTCGAATCTGAATGCTGATACCACATATGATTACGCCAATTTAACGCAGTAAATAGAAATTAAACCTGATATCTATCACAAATTCTAATATTATAACTTATAGAGAGCTTGGAAATGGATTCGCGGTAACTTCTGAATTTCTGATGGAATGGCATTTCCTAAAATCTAGGCGAACACAGAAGTGATAATTTTGAGCCGGATAAATTTATTTTTTTTTTTAAATTATTCAGAACCTCAAATAATGATATTTCAGCAAATTAAAAAAGAACTTATATCGGAAGAAAATGAAGCAAATCCCATTGAAAAAAATTTACCTTTAGAGGTTACTTTTTTCAGTTTCCATCTTTTAATTAATATTATGTTCATAGTTATCCAAATGCAAACCTCGTAGTTATATCATTTTCTTTACCATCAAAATACCAATTAAAAGCCATAATTTCATTTTAGCGTAGCCATTTGTTTTCACGATAGATAACACTTTAAACGATGAGTTACCTGCTCGAACACAAGTTCTAATCAAAAACTTTCCTAACTTTCAGGTTAGGCCATCACCATTCCAGATTGAAAATCAATATACAGAGAAAACAAATTCAGTAGTAGTGATAATCGACGAAAGCGCCAAAATAGAAAAACCAACTAAGCGATTGAAAATTGTAGCATTAAGAGGATTCAAAGATGTACGTTCGATTCATTTATTCGCTTCAAACTTCCTTTGGAAAGTTCAAACTAAATATTCACATTGTAATGCTTCTGAAGAGCCTTGAACCAAATACTTTTTGGAACTATTTCATCATCTTCAAGTTTCGATTATTTGTTTTAGTTTCGAGATGTCATTTCTTCGATGTTTGAGTCTGGAGAATTCTGTTGAAAACTTTTGTCGAATGCGGAAGTTCACATTCCCTGCGTGCATACAAGCTCAAGTACCTTGTCAAAGACAAAAAAACTATCCAAAGTAACTTACTTTCAGGAGAATCATTTCTCTCAATGGAGCAACTGGTCACCATGTAGAAGATCTGGTGAAAGAAGAATAAGACGACGGAAATGCTACAACTTGCAAAAATGTGTTGGAGCATTAATGGAAGTCAAGAAATGTCCCAAAACAGTACAAAGAGTACAAGGAGAATCTGAAATCAGTGGTATTATTTCTTTATTGTCTTTTGCATATAAGTAAATGCAGTCAAGTTTACCTCTCCCATATGAAGTTGCGATATGAACAAAATGTTTTTGAAGATCGAATTAGTGTGTTGACAAATAATTGAATGCATAGTTAATCAATTTAATCATGTACATAATTGCAGTTCCGGATGGCCGTGGACTACGAATGACAATGAACAAGAAGACACGCGTATCGTCCGAAAGACTGAATCTAGCAAATAAAACAGATGTTAGAACTGGCATTTCCTCTCAGTTACAGCAGTCGAATTCTGAAAAACAATCCAAGGAAAGAACTAGCGAACAAGTTTGGTCATCCTGGCGTGGCATTTGTCAGGTGAACATTTGAGTGGTTTTAGTACTATCTAAGGCTCACTGACATCATTTTAGTGTAACCTGTAGTACAGTGCCATCAAATAGACCCGAAGAAACAGATTCTTGAGTTCATTCCGAACCTGCGAATTTTTCGATATCCCTTCTTGGGACGTGCATGGGAAGTACAATTGTTTTTCTGCAGAAATGATTTTTGGAATAACTCTTTATTCACTGTTACATAAATCTCAATTTGAAATTTATTTGGAAATTCAGAAGATAAATTATGAGAGAACTGGGTCCGACTTTTTTTAAGATTGCTTTTAATTTTATGCCGACATTTTGGTTATGAATGATCAAAATACTTCTCATAGCCAGTGATATTTCATAGCAACATGGTCAGTAATCACTCAGAACTTTTACGGATTAAAAATTCTCCAAAAAATCGAATTTTGTGACGTTTATTAACTAATTTCTAAAATTCTATAACTAAACATATCCTGAGAGAAATATTGCTCTTTTTTCTTTTCTGAAGATCTACAACTGCCGTGAATCACTTCCAGACGCAGAGCTAATGTTACAGACTCGAAATTGCATGCTTATGACAAAACATTTTATATTACAGATTCGCCTGAAGATTTTGCTATTTCAGGAATTTGCTAGTGGACATCCGTGTAAAAACCATGAAATTATCGGGTTTGAGTCCCGCGATTGTTTGGCAACCGATAATGCTAAATGTAAAGGGCCCTTCTTCCGTTATTGTACGATATCCTGTTGACCATGGAACGAATGAATTAATACGGAATATCTCATAATAAATACTTATAGTTCCTAGTTGCACCATTTTTTTCAACCAATGAATTCTTAAAATCGAATTTACTGCCCTCTACGATCCGCCATAAATAAAAGTACCAAACGATGGAAAAATCCGGATCTTTTCCATCAAATCAATGGATTTCAAATGTATATATTGTGATATTCAGCATTTATTAGAAAAAAAGATGTTCATAATTCCCTCGCTAAAAGAGCACTTTCTAATTGATTTAAATCTCACAAATGTTTTTGAGAATTGCTGGGTTAGCTTTACTGGTTGTTTGAACACACTCTTAGGACTAATAATTTGCAATTTGGTGAAACGTTGCAAAAAAAATCTCATCTACAAAATACTTGATGAAAGCATAAATGTGTTTGCATGGAAAATTTTCACGGAAATTTATGATTCAATAGGAACTTTGTTTCTCAGCTAATATACACTATTTTCACAGTTATATTCTCAATTTTAAGGCAGTTTCAAAGATATTTAAAATACATTTGAGCGATCATCGGCATGTAAGTTTCACATCTTAATTTCATTTAAATTACAGACTTCAAATTATCCGACGGCCTAAAAATCAATAGATAAGGATTACTGATTCCAGCCAGTGTACCAAAATTGGTATATTTAGATCGAAAATGAAGAGCTAGAGCTAAGTTTTTCGATACTTACACTACTCAGACCTCCGAAAACCATTTTTTTTTAAACAAATGATGGAATGAAATCGATTTTTTTTATGACGTGTGTTATAGCATTACCTGTGCAAGGTGACATTGGAATAAAATGTGGAAGGTCAGCTTGATGAATATATGTTGAATCGACAGACTGAGGTAACTGTCCTTCCAGATAGAGGTCATCCATCTTCAAAGAATAGAGGAAGGCGTTTACATGCTAAGCAACAGAAGTCTTGTTTATTGATTACAACGTTAGATTCTTTCGTAATTGACTGTGCTGCAGAAAAGTGAGTGAGGAGGGTCATCCTCATTCTCCTTATCCTCAGTGATTGTTTTCGATGACTTCGAGAGTGATAGCTCATTCGTAAATTTATTTTCTCATCCTTCTCAATTTTTACACTTTCTTCTTTTCAGCCTTCACTTTCCACAAGAAAACGCTGTATAACATCGTACGACAAATCAAATTTACAAACCTTTTTTTAACTTTTTTCTCTTGGCAGCATTATTATTTACACAGTTGCAGGAAGAGTTGAATGGCAGATAAAGTAAGATTCGATATATTTTCCAAGCCTCAGGAGCTAACTTTTGCCATATGCCTGCTAATTGAAATAGGGTCCTTATACTACATATATTAAACAGGGAAGGGTTAATAGGCCCCGTGTCCGTACACTATGCCTGTATTACCTTCATTACCTTCAGAAGACGACGCTAACACTGGGAAATAAGGGAACTAAATATGGTTTTATAGAATGTTAAAGTACTATTTCTTGAATGATCATTTCACAGATAACTGACCACCAGAGATAAGCGCAGTGTTCTCCCAGTTAACTGCGCCTTATCAGAACTTTCTGCTCATTCACCGTAATCGTCTAGTAAATTGGAGCTTAGTTGTAGCATATCGTTCTCGCCGCCTTTCACACCAGCTGCTGGTGAACTGCATGTTATCATGAAGTAATCATTGGTGATATATGGAAGAGCAAGAGGGAGTGAGGGCAGGGACGCTTTTTCTAGTTGCTAGTGATAGCAGAGATTGGGAGTGGGAATGGGAATGGATAGGTAAGTCGAAGATTGAGTTTAGAAAAATTAGCGGTGGCTGGCGATGATAGTAATAAAAGTTTATAAGACTGATGGGGAGCAAAGATTAGATGAGAACTGTGTAATTTTTTGAAATTTTTGGAGACCCAATGGCTTTTCCTCTTTCGTGATGGTGGTTCAGAAAAAAGAAAGAATGAGTAATAGTAATGTAACGGTAATGTAACAGCATCTCCCCACTTTCTTATAATGCTGAAAATTTAATGTCATCCTCTTAGCCGACGGCAAAGTTCAGCTAATCCTAGGAATCCTTTGATCTGTTAGACATGATAGAGAAACGCATTTGTAATCAATTACCTTCTATCCAAATGATAAGAAGAGTTGCTTAATGAATGGAGAGGAACATATTGGAGGGAGGATTGTAATTCACTTCGGTGTGTAATGGGACCTTTACTGAAAGTTGACAGCGGACGGATACTGTCGTTGCATGGTAGCTACAGTGTCATTACTGCTTAACAAAGCGTTGCACAAATCCTGTGGCAATTCAGGAAACACTACATTCAAGTATGTTATTCTCCAGTATTGTTGCAAACTCAAAGCATATGGATTATCCGTGTGATCAAAGTATTAAGTGTTCTGTCGCTATATGTTCCTGATGTCATCGTCTTTCCGTTCCTTCCGTGAGGTAAGGTGATTTGAAAAAATAAGTTATCTGAAATAAGCACTACATTCGACAAGGTAGTCTCTCTCGTGATATATTTCTGATACGAGGAAAAAAGAATTTTAAAATTCATTGGTAGTAGTAATTAATTTTAGGGGCGAACCGGGCGAAAGGACACATTCAAGAGAATGCCTACACAGGGAATGCACTGTACTCACGCGGCCGTCACTGTCGATGATGAAAATCTCTATCTGTGGGGTTATAAAACAAATAGGATGAAAATGGTATGTTAGTTGCGTAAGTTTTGACTTATCAAAATTTAGGCAAAATATACTGAGTTAGCTGCGTAAAGGCAAATGTAAGGTAGGTAAAAGGTCATTTCTTATGAAGATATTGTTTTTGGTCATGCTGCAAAATATTTTCAGGCGTTAACATGGACAGTGACGGTACTTACTTTTGGCATATTCCGCTTATTACTATATTGGTACCCAAAGTGGTGGGTAAAATGTACTGCTTCAGCATGTTCTCTCAATACAGCAGACTGCCTTTTGATTCAGTCAGTTATTTATCATTTCCAAAACTTTCTGTATTTTATCAATAGTGAAATTTTATCTGTAGCACTAAGCTACATATTTGTGGAGAAAGTACACAATCAGAAAGTTTAGTATGCTAAACGTTTATGACAAAAAATAGAAGTCAAGGTATTTAGTTCAGTGGTTACTTGTAGAAAGTAAAGTTTTAGCATCTTTATTTTAGCCGTAATTTAAGGAATGCGAACATGGATGTTGCCTTTCGTCCGGTACTCTGTATGATTAGTGATGATGTTGTGCAAGTGGGTTTGCCTATGAGTGGTTTTCGAATGGTCGATGTAAGCATGTTGAGATATTTCACTTTTAAAAAACTTACCTATCTTTGGTATCCTGACGAGAACCGATTCATTTCAATTGATTTACTAGATATTGATGTAAGTTGATTTTATTCAATTATGGATTAGAATTCATGGGCCATTTTCCTTTGATGTTTTTTCTTTCTGTTCACTGCACGTGTTTCTTCCTTCTAAATTTTCTCCACTTCTTCTCTGAATTTTGGAGGACTGTTCTATTTTTCGCTGATCTGAAGATTTTTTGAGCTTTACTTCGATTTCATATCTCACTATGATTTTAGATTGATTTTCACCGCTTTCATACTATGGCAGAAAAAGGTCTAAGCAGTCTTGATATTGCTAAACGTTTGGCAGTTTATGGAAGAAATATAATTGATATAAACCTCAAGCCACTGCATGTTCTCTTATTCCGCGAAGTTTTATCTCCTTTCTACATATTCCAGTTGTTTAGGTGTGTATTTTATTTAAACTTTAGTCATGTGTTATATTACTGTAAAAATTTTCATTTTTTGATATTAATTTTTTATATTGACATTCATATTATGTTAACACTATAGAGAGTTTTTATAGCGTTGCCGTTTGGTTTTCGGATCATTATGAGATATATGCTAGCGTGATTGTTACCATATCTTTGTTTTCCATAGCGATGGATTTATATCAAACGAGAAAGCAAGAAAGGAAGTTACGAAGTATGGTTCATTCTTCGGCTTACGTACAGGTGCTTAGAAATGGTGATAATCTAATGAAAGTAAATAGCGAGGAAGTAAGTTCTTGATTTTTGATTTCAGTTGCTTTACATGATTTGCATTTTAGCAATTGATTAACTTTAATGGTGCTTACTGAATATCTGCACTGCACGACCCGATTGCAGTTAGTACCTGGTGATGTCATTCTTATCCCTCCTAATGGATGCAATATGCAATGTGACGCCGTACTGATTAATGGCACAGTGATTGTAAATGAATCAATGTTGACGGGAGAATCAGTTCCAGTAACCAAGGTCAGTACAACGTGTTTTGATTTGTGGTCACTTTTTTCTCCTGTGGATCATTTTGTTTTAACTTTTTTTAGACTGCGCTGCCGGATACTAATGATGAATTCTCAGTTTTCTCGTTGAAGAAACATTCCAGGCATACATTGTTTTGTGGTACTCAAGTACTTCAGACACGTTATTATGCGGGAAAAAGTGTAAAGGTACTAATATTCAAAAGTGGATGAATTAGTAACTGCTAATGAAAAATTTTTTATATGAAGTTGAATTTTTGTATGATGTTTACACAAATATGAAGTTTGTATCTTTATATACCTGGCTAGACGAAATGCGTTTTTTCGTGACCGTGTAACTTATTCCAGGCAGTGGTTCTTCGAACTGCTTATACAACGCTGAAAGGTCAGCTAGTACGCTCAATAATGTATCCAAAGCCAGTAGATCTCCGTTTTACAAGCGATCTTTTCAAATTTGTTGGTTTTCTCGGATGTATTGCCTTCTGCGGCTTTTCATATACTATTGTAACTATGATTGTTCGCGGTATAGATATGAGAACAGTTATCGTGCGTGCACTGGATATTATTACTGTAGTTGTACCTCCTGCTTTACCTGGTTAGCGATTTCATCTGACTCTGTCCATATGAATAATGGTCTTTTAAACTATCTGGAACTTAAGTGAAAATTATTGTTGCCATCAGTAATAATTCTTTACTAAAGAATCTTGATTGAATATTTAAAAATTTATTTAAAGAGTGTAGTTGCATTGGCACATTCGAATTTTAGCTGCAATGAATGTTGGAATCTTAGCATCACATATGCGTCTTCATAGAAAAGACATTTATTGTATCGCTCCTTCAACCATCAATACTTGTGGTGCGATCAATGTTGTAAGTTTTGGGTTTCATTCTGCTCTCATTGTAAACAATGAATTTAAAGTAGTGTTTGCTTATATTTTATTTGCAATTCACAGGTTTGTTTCGACAAGACGGGAACTTTAACCGAGGATGGTTTGGATTTTCATTCCGTTTGTCCCGTTGTGCATAGCGATGATAAGGAACCAATATTTCGGCATGAGTTCCCCTCATTGAATGTCAAGGATATGTGGGGCTACCGGAAGCTCGTTGAAGCAGTATCTACGTGCCACAGTTTGACATAGTTCGTTCATTGCTTTCATTAGAAATAGATGAGAGTTTTAATCCATATCTAATATTACTTATAGTTATTTATAATCGACTTATTTTGAACGGTCAGTAGCTTATAGCATAAACGGTGTTCTCTGTGGTGATCCGCTTGATTTGATTCTCTTCAAAAACACCACATGGACACTGGATGAAACCATGAATTCAAGGATTGAAGAAACTGCTCGGTTTGATATCTTGGCTCCACCGGTTGTGCGCAGCGTTCCTGGCGCATGTGGTTGCGATCGTGAAATAGAACTCGCAATTTTGAGGCAGTTTGCTTTCAGGTGCTGTTTATGTCATTTCATAGGAAGGAGAAAGTTATGACTTATCCCTACTATAGTGTATTTTATTTTCAAACTGTTGCTACAGTTTAGGGTATTGTTATTATTTGTTACGTTTCAGTCATAAACTTGCAGTTATGTTAGGATTAAAAAAACTCTTTTACTTAATTTAAATTTTTAGTTCTTCACTACAGCGGATGTCTGTCATTGTGCATGATCCGGAAGACGAGTCGCACGATATGACTTTGTATTGCAAAGGTGCTCCAGAAATGATAGCTTCGCTTTGTCAACCATCCAGTATTCCTGCCAACTACAGCGTTCGTTCATTTGAATAATTTCTCAGGAACCGTTGTTCCATGGTCCAAAATCTGTGCTCTCATTTCTCTACTATCTTCGTATTCTTCATAAATCCAATAAAAGGATAGTTTTATCTTTAATCATAATTTCGTCCAAATACGTGTTTGAATGTTAAGGATTTAACTTTTTCTGTGTATGTCTTTATTCCAAGCTTATCATTAAAAGACATAAAGTCTTTAGATCATTGTATTATGTTACATGTAGGTATATTTATTTATTTGTTTATTGACTGTGTTCACACATTTACGTAGTGGTTTACTTCTGGGCATACTGCGTTATAATACTGATTGTTTGAATTAGATAGAACTCTTTACTATCATTCTTAAATGGGCTTCAAGAAAATCAAATTTTTATATCAAAAAATGTTTCGAAATAATTACTCTTTCAGTCGATGTTACTGATGCTCATTTTTCTTATTTTTATAATTGGCTAGATAAACTTGAGATTCTTCAGTATTTTTTGAACTCTTCAAATCCATTAGTAGTTGCGTCGCTCAATCATTTGGCATTTTGAAACAGTAATACTTTGCAGAATGTCGTGAATGATTATGCGCAACATGGATATCGATTGATTGCAGTTGCCTACAAAAAGCTGCATATTAGTTTCCCTAAATCGCAGAGGGTAAACAGAGAACAAGTTCGTTTTTACTGGTAATCGAATGGATGAGAATTCTAAATAATCATTTTCTGTTTCAAATAATCTCCATGGTTTGGAGAAAATAACTTGTTTCAGGTGGAAAATAATTTGATATTGCTAGGTCTAGTGACGATGGAAAATCGACTGAAGGCGCAGACAATAGGTGTTATTCATCAACTGAATAAGTAAGGTTTTCAAATCTGTTTAAGTTTTCCTCAAACAGTTTGTTGCATGAGTTCCATAATTGATTTTTTCCTTTAAATTAAATAATTGATATAAATTTAGAGCTCATATTCGGACTGTAATGGTCACTGGCGATAACATACTTACAGCGCTTAGTGTCGCTCGTGAATGTGGAATTATGCAGCCTGTAAAGAAGGCCTATATCGTTGAGTGTGGTAGTCGTGACTCACCAAACTCGAGAATACCTCTCCTGCTGAAGCAGGTTTGGAATCTGACAATGTTTTTGTGATGTTTATTTTTACAATTTCTCAGCTTTGAATTGAATGCATTATACTCCTTTTTCTGCTTTAGTTGCGATCTTTTGTTTAAAATGTAAAGTAGTTGATTTGTGTTTTGTTCAGCTGATATCAGTTTATTTCAGGCTGCTTCTTCATCCGAAGATCTTCAGGATGATTCCTCATCAATTTATGACATGGAATTGAGGAGTTTCATAGACCCTACCTACCAACTTTCAGTATCTGGTTGGTACCGCCTTTAAAAATTCGTACTTTCAAAGTAATTAAATAATCAATTGGTGGCATCATCTTCAAGTCTTTGTTCCGTGATATCTGACATAGTTACTCAGCAACTAAAGGACAGCTTTGTAGGTCCAACATTTGAAGTCATTTCTCGTGAATATCCTGAGTTGTTGCATAAATTTGTAACTGTTTGCGATGTTTTTGCACGAATGTCACCTGAGCAGAAGCAGATGGTAGTAAATAAACTTCAAGAAGTTGAATACACTGTGGCAATGTGTGGCGACGGTGCCAACGATTGTGCTGCTCTGAAAGTACGTGCTCATTGTTTTTGTTTTATTTATATTTGATTCATACAGTTCACGAAGAGAATGATGTATTTAATACCGCTTCATGGATATGTAAATCATTCGGCAAGATTCGTAAATAGAGCCTTTTTACTATACAAAGAGGATGATAATTATCTTCAATAACAATTCATGAAGTTGTAAAATTATTTTACAGCATAAGCTTTTAGGCTGCTCACGCTGGTATATCGTTGTCTGAAGCAGAAGCTTCAATTGCAGCTCCATTCACTTCGCGTATACCTGATATTCGTTGTGTTCCGATGATTATTCGTGAAGGTGAGAGTATCACTGTTATGATATTTTTATCCAAAAATATCAGTGTATGCAGTCAACAGAAAATATTCACGATTTTTTCAGGTCGAGCAGCCCTTGTAACTTCGTTTGGGATTTTCAAATTTATGGCAAGCTATTCATTAACTCAGTTTGTTTCGGTCGTTTTGCTTTATTGGCTTGCCACAAATCTTACAGATTTTCAGGTAATTTCTGTGCTAATTTACATCGATTTACGTCGTTGAATGAACATCGATTTTTTATTCAAAGAAGTGCAAATAGTTACTGTTTAAATTCCGATAAGTTTTTCAGTTTCTTTTCATTGATTTATTCTTGGTGACAACAGTGGCTGCATGTTTCGGTTATACTCCACCATGTCAAAAGCTTGCAGTTTCTCCACCACCAGCGAAACTACTCTCTTTTGCATCACTGCTTTCAGTTGTAGGGCAGCTTTTAATTGTTTTCGTTTTTCAGGTTAGTTTTCAATGTGAATAAAAAAATAGTTTCGTATTACGAGTTGCAAAAAGGCACATTTCCATCCCCTCTTTTCTGTATTCTGGCGCTCTGTTGTTGATTAAAAAAGAACAAGCTTGTTACTTATTTTACAGCATTATATGCTGGCATATTTTTTGTGTTTGAAAGTCTCTGAAATGAAAAATGAAATTCATTTAATTGGATTTTCATCAGTTTTTCGCTTCAGTTGTCAATTTTTATATATACTGCAAGGCAGCCATGGTTTGTGCCTTATTTAACTCCATTTGGAATTTCTGTTGAGGATAAAAGAAGTATGCAGGTAACTGGATTATTTGAGAGTGATTTTTCTATTGTGTTTTCTTTTTGATGTTATATTTGCTTATTGTGAATTAAACAGCCTAATTATCAAGTTTTTGAAATGATATATTTCCAATTTGGTTTGCAGGGAACTGCTGTATTTTGTTTATCTTCTTTCCAATATTTAACTTTGGCAGTTATTTATAGCAGAGGACCTCCATACCGTAAAACGATTTTCAGCAACACTTTTCTTTGTGCCTGCCTTGGTTAGTGCAACGTTGCTTCTGTAGTTCACATATGTACCACTAGATAGAATGGCGTAGTTTATTAAATTATCATAAAAAATATTTTGTAGACGAATTGACGTTTTTTTTCTTCCAGTGATATTAATTTCTGTTTGTGTGTGGTTCACGATTAACCCTCCGTATTTTGTGATCAGACACATGGAGTACGACCCACTTCCAGAGCTTGGTTATCGGATTTTCATACTTTTTGTTGCTTTCAACTACATTTTATGCGCTTATTTGTATGAAACAGGGATTATCGAGTACCTGATTCTTACTGTTCATGAAAAGTAGGTACTTTATCCTCCCTTACTTTATATTTTGCAGAATGAAGAGCTTAGTGACCATCGTTTGGAGATGTTTGGAGCCTTTCTAGATTTTTAATTTAAATTCATTTATTTGACTTAATATTTGCTCGATAAAAGATATTATTTTCTATTCCAAATGATAATAATGCATGTGTTTTTATTTTTTAGGTGGCGTAAGAGACATTCTGTTGAGACGGATGCAGATATGCTAAACAAGAATGAAAAAATTTTGCTTTCAATTAGCAACAGCCCAAGTTGGATTCAAAGCGCAGCTGAAGAATCTAGTGATCATTTTGGATTGTACGCCTTCCCAGATCCCTAAAATATTACCAAGTGTTATTCACTAGGATACTTTTAACGGGATTTGAATAGATTTAAATTAGAGATCGTAATGCATATATTGCAATCCGGCTGACTGAAGATTTGCTTAGTTTTTTCCTGAAGTAACAGTAGTAATTTTATCTAAGTAATACAGGAAATTTTTGCCACTGTAAACATATTTTTGAAAAAATTGATCTTCCATGCGTTTTTCACTTCTGATAATACTCGTCTTTTTTTTGATTAGTTGTTATTGTTTTAAATTTCTCTCTACTCCTTTCATTAGTAGGATATATTGTGCACTACGCAACATTTACTTCCGCACTTTTTTCAGCTAAGTTTCTAATCAGTTTAAGAATTTCTAATTAATTCTTTTCAAAAGTCATCCTTCTTTGAATAACTTGGTATTATACTTTAGTGTAAAAAAAACCTGTCCAGTTATTTCCATATAATCTTGACTTGTAACATTGTCATTTTTCTTCAGTCTACATTTTGTTCATGTTGTTCACAAAAATTCTGTAACTGTTTAGGAAAAAGTTGAGAAACTGAAAACCAACGTAAAGTTGGTAAGGAATATTCTGATCCGATGCATATTTATATTTTTAACTTTTGCAGATTGATATTTTGGAAAAATTGTTATTATCTTTTATTGTTTCCTAGAAGTATTTTTATCTCGCTCGTTTTTGGAGATAAAATGAATTGTATGGTTTTGTCTGATATTCAACTGATAATTATTTCTTGCATGGGATTCAAATCCCGTGCTATATAGTGGAAGCGTTCTATCCTATTCACATATTAAAATAGAAGCTACATTACCAAATAATTCCTACTACGTCTTACGAGTCTAGCTTCCACCGAAATTTCAAGTGCTTCAATTATTAGCTCTTTGTCTTTCCTCATATGTTTCAGCATCATTTTACAACGAGTGAGTTAGGAGATGTCGCAAATGTCCGTGGACAAATACCGTACTCTCTTGGAGAGATGTCGCAAACGTAGTTGATTCGAACTGTGTAGTATTGCAGATTGTGTTATATATGTACTACTTAAGCTGGATTTGCACGTCGATAAAAATAATATATTGGCATGCAGCAGTAAATGAGTGATGAAGTAGCAACCAGTTCAAGGAAGTTGATTATTGCTTACCATTTCTATGGGTCAGGGTGGTGCATATAGTTTATTTCCATTAGGAAATATGCTACACTACACTATCTGAATGGATGGAAAAGACGTGGAGAGGTGAGAAATTGCAAAAGTCAGCAATTGCATCGGGGCCTTTTGCTGCGATCATTTGTTGGAGATGGAAGACGGGTTCATTCACCAGCAAATGAGATGATGATATGGGGTTATGCACAAAGATCTCTCCAGCTGTCAAAGCAGAGTATGACCATTACCAACACAGCTATGATGTTAACAGATTTATATCCGGTTGTTAAATGACAATATTTAGGATTAGACATAATAATGATGAGACTCGATATGCTTCGTGACGTTTTTTGGAACTCGTCGCAGAAGTTTAAAATTTCTTTAATCGCTAAAATATTTTAATGGAACTAAAGGAGTGTGGATGTGCTTTTAGCGAACCAGTTATTTTTAATAACGATAATGTTAGAATGTAAGGAAATATAACGAAATTATTTCGAAATGCCTCCCAAAAAGAATTCCATTTTTTTGTTTTTTGCAACAGCATTAAAAGGTAGTTTTACAAGCATGAAAAATGAAAAAAAGGACATTTAATTGGTGCGCAAAACGCAGATTTTGAAGTCTTGGCCCATTTTATATACTCAAGAATTTTTAGGAACAAGAAATTTATGAAGGTAAGTTAATATAAGGTGTAGGTGAAGCGGCCAAATGGAATTTAATTTGATTACTGTGCGAAATTCCGAATATTGAGTTGAAAATGTATTGACAAATTCTTGAAAGAACAACAAATTCTGCTGCCCAATGTGGTCACAATCGACTCGATATTATTATATATCAAATATGTCAACACACCAACGAAGGACAACAGACGAATCAGCGAAAATGACTGCTAGAATAACATAAAATGGAAATCTTTTCATAATTTGAAAAAAAGCAGATCATAAAAACTAATAATGGATATAATCTCAGTAACATGTGAGAAGGAATTATTGAAGGAAGTGCACTAGTCTAAGAGAATACACAGTAGTGATGTACTTCAATTAAAAAAGTTAAAATACAGCTTTAATGAATGTGTTCTTCTGCATAAAGCTTATATAATACTTTACAATATGCAAGATCTTCCATATAGCATTGCAAATATTAAAAAACAAAGATGAGAAAAGTATGAAACATAAGAAATCTGAAACGAAAAGGAATTATGAAAAATAGGTTTAGCTGGTGAGACTCTTCCACTTTACCGAATGAATAATCTACTTTCATATTTACTACATGTGCA
Source organism: Cruorifilaria tuberocauda (assembly GCA_013365365.1). Classification (NCBI taxonomy): domain Eukaryota; kingdom Metazoa; phylum Nematoda; class Chromadorea; order Rhabditida; family Onchocercidae; genus Cruorifilaria; species Cruorifilaria tuberocauda. The sequence continues at coordinate 117,513 of JABVXU010000125.1, read as the reverse complement.
TACACACACTTCTCATGACAATATTCTATAGATTGTAATCAAACGATCGAGAATATGCAAGTCTCGCGAACTCACTCATGATTCCTTTGTATCGTCCACAACAATAAACAATTTCTGGGTGAATTTTGTTATTATTTCTGTAATTTTACTGACTTCATCAAGTTAACTTATTCAACAGGTTGAAAAAAAATAAGCAAAATGTGATTAACTTGGAAAAAGCAAAAAATTTTCTGGTATGCCGAAGCTTTAACCATCAGTTAATTTATTTTTGAGTTAATAATGAAATACAAAGAATTACTAATGAAATACCTGAAGCCATCCCAATGCATTTGGGCTTATTTCTCCATGCCACAAAAATCAAATAAACAGGAATCGCAGTAAGCATTATTCCAATACCAATTGCTTAAAAGAATATATCTTCAACAAATCCAGAAGGGCATTAAAAATTTATTGAAAAACTACTAACATGAAATAAATGAAAAATTTTTCTCGAATTAAATTAACGGACCTGTATCTTTCGGTGAACCAACAATAGGAACAATTACTAATGCAATACATCCAATGAAAAAAACTATCGGAAAGGCGAGATTAACCTGGAAAAATGTGATAATCATGGGTGTAAAACAGAAAGTTGACACAAATCTCCAAGGAAAATCAAAAAAAAAAAATGATACCGCACAAAATACCAACTTTAATAGACCTTTCAGCATTTGGCATTTTTTTTCGCAACCAAAATAGTGCGGCAATTACACAAGCAATAGCCAACCAATACACTATTTGAATATAATTGATGAGCGAAAAGATATTGTCTGATAAAGCAAGGAATGCTATGGAAAGCAATCCCTAAAAAACATCATATTTCATATATCATAAAGTAATAATAAATTACTAAAAATAAAGGTAAATTAGCATTGCATTATTAATGAAACATCAGAAATTGATTATCAATGCGCCATGTTGTACTAGAAAAATGTCGTGTAATGTTCCGTTATTTCAGTTTCAAATTCAGCTTTTAGAACCAGTTAGAAAAATTACGATTCATAAAAACCTGACAAACCGTGAAAATGACTGCAGGAATAGGTGTACGAGTATTTTTATTGATCATTGTTAAAACCAGTGGCATATGTCCTTCTCGTGCTCCAACATAAAATAATCTGGAAATCAACTTGACAAGCAAAAATCAGAATCTTCAGACCTCGGAAAACTTTACGCAAAATTAATTCCAAAACCTTGATGAAGTGAAAATTACTCCATTTGCAGAACCAATTGTTGAGCATGCAACGAATATAGGCATTACAAAGGCAAATGGTCCAAACATTTTGTTAGCAAATTCCTAAAAGACAAAAAAAAACACACACTTCTATTCTGAAATCCAGAATTTGTTAAAAATTTATGTAATAATAACATACACTTACATTTCCAAATAAATAAACATTCAAGTATTAAAAAAAGTATTAAAGAGTATTTGAAACACAACTTACAACAGCAACTGCTGGACTACTCAGCATTTCATCCGGGGTGATTACCGTATACAAGGCAATATTTGTTAATGTATAAATTACTGTGCATACCGTACATGATATGGCAATTGCCAGTGGTAAATTCCTGAAATAATTTCTTAACACTCCACTATATTAGTTTAATTATACATCGTGTCGAACAAAAGAACACATTACTTATGTCGCATGTTAACATTATAAACGCGATAAACAAAAAAGAAAAAATACATAATGAACAAATAATTCTCTCAGTCAATGAATCAATGTATTTAATTTTTAAATCACCGTTCCTCTACACATAAGAAAGAACTTTTATAAGGACTGCAATGAGTATTTAGTAAAAAGCAGTACCGTCTCGGATTCTGCAACTCTTCAACGATGAAATTTAAATAGTTCCATCCTTGATATGCAAAAAGACCGGAATAGAATGCCAGAGATACAGTTCCAATATCAGGAGTCGTATTCTCGAATATATTTTCGAACGACTCTCTGTACTGTGGCTTCCCTGTAATTACATCTCTATATGATGAAATATAGTCGAACATTACTAAGCACAACTGCAAGTAAATCATATATATCACCGTTATTATCCTACAAAAGCAAAGAGAAATAAGGCAAGCACAAAGAACCATATATTAGAGGCAAATAGAAAACAACCTGATATTAATAACACCGCACCAGTCCCAATAATCAAACACAGTGCAAATAACTTTGCAACAGTGAAAAAATCCTGAACGAAAGTTGCTAACCGTATTGACATACAATTTATTGCCGTTAGAATTACTGTAATAAAATAAAAAATTCATTTTAACAACGAAGATGATAGCTTGCATAAAAAGACCCCGTCCACTTATTATGTTCTATTCATATTCTTCTTTTAATTAAATATGTTAAACAAATTTCATAATTTAAGTTATGCAAGAACCTACTAAGCAAAATTGTTGCAAGTAATGCTGGAAGTCCGCTAGGTGGTTCACAATTCGGATAAAACGGTCGCAGCATGTATATTGCAAAAGTCAATGCTACAACTGTACAAGTACACGGTCTGCAACCAAATACGATGGAAAATAAAAATGGAAGATTCGGAATTGTAATGCAAACAATTTCCAAAAATTATAGTATGATTTTGAATGTTATGAAATTCACCTTACCACCACAGCTTCAACCCAAAGACGTATAAAAGCTAGGAATGGCCCAAATGATTCCATAATATATGCATAATCTCCACCCGATTTGTGAATTAGAGTGCCCAGTTCGGCATAACAGTATGCACCAATCATAGCAAACAAACCGCAAGCAACCCAAACAATCAGCGACAATCCGACACTTCCTGCTTCTAAAATTAAAAATATATATCAATTCTATAGAAAACATAAATCGACATAGAGATAAAATATCCTTATCTCCATGAAATCTTTATTAAAAGAAATAAATGATTTTATAACATCTTATCAGTTTCTAAAAAAGGTAAAGAACGATTACAACTTACTTTCTTGGACACCTGTTGGAGAAACGAATATCCCAGATCCAATAATACATCCGACGATAATGGAAACACCATTCATCAATGTTAACGATTTTGCAAGACCAACATTGTCATCGTTTGGAGGAGCACCATTTTTTGAGCCCATCTTAATGATAAGAATAAAAACTGAAAATAAATTCCATCTAATTCAAACAATCAGTCTATTAACGCAATATCACCATGAATAAGTAAACCGCTATACAAATATATGAAGAGAGATTAGTAATGAATAAATAAATAAATATATCTATACAAATACAATGATATGAAGGCTTGTGATACCACGATCAACAATTTTCAACTAAAATATGCGGCTGAAAGTAGAATGAACTAGCTGAGTTACATAAAAGCATCAGAAACTACCAGTAACCTTCCAAGTCTTGACCTTCGGGATTGTTGAGCCAGTGAAAACATCCCGCCCTTTCAAAACAACCCAAATCCAAACAAATCTCCAGATTCCACTTGGCCTTTGCTTGGATAACTATGACCGCATTATGAATTAACGGTTTCCCAAGTTAAATAAATGGCTTACTATTTTTCTGTTATTGGACGATGTTGCAATAACATGTAAAAACTGCAGTTGGTAAATATTCTTATGACTTGACAGCTGAGGAAGAAATTCTTAATAATTAGTTGTTGAAGAAGTCAATCCAACTAAAATTTCAGCTTTGCTTCTGTCCGCCTAAACTTTCAAGTGGATCCATGCAAACTTCAAATATTTTTTAAAATGTCTGATCAAACAAAATATATTAGTTTTTCCATCTCTTTAGCTTAGACTGTATTACGATTACAGAAGGTGCTACCACTTTCCTATCCTTATTTCAGAAAATGAAAACGGTTGGGACAACCTTCCTCCTCCCCATTTCCGTTAATTCACTCGTAACCGTTTTATCATGCAGAGTTATAGCGATCAAATCCTTCTATTGAAAATCCTTAAAATGAAAAAAACGTAGAAAAGGAGAGACTTAAAGAACGAAAACCAACCACATTTATGATGTTAATTTTTGATCATAAGCCTTTTTGTGTGACAGCTGCTACAAATATATTCTTCTGCATTACATATTTCGATAGCAAAGAATCAGTAGTGAGAGATTAAGAATTAATATCTCTTTATGTAAAAAACTCTCTTCCACCACTCTTTCAAACATCACAGATCATCTTTTAGTTGACATAATTCGCCATTTGTTCGCTGAGTTTGTTCCGGCAATACATTGATTTTTAAACTCTATTTTCCCGGGCTACGCTCCCAACTACTCTATTAGTGGCTCATAGCAAAAGAGAAATCAACGTCTGGACAAATACTGAGTAATCAGTCACAATTTTACGTAAATTTAAGCCCCTTCACTTATATCCCTATATCTTCATCTATATCTCGTTTGTTTATTGTACCTTCCATTAAACTAATTTCTTATAATGACCTCTTGTTTATTTCAAAAAGTGGTATAATGTGATATGAAGGGAATGGTACCGGAATCGTTGAAGAATGTGAGATGAAGCAGTGCAGAAAAAATATGAAGCGAAATGTGAAGCATTCATGTGTTAGACGTGTCTGCGTGTCTGTTTACGATGATGGTCATGGTTGTTGCAGCGCTTAAGATCTCCTTCATTAGTAAGAGATTGATACCGGATTTCGTCAAACTAAAGTCAGAACTCCCTCACTTATTGATTGTCTACCATCAATTACAAATCTTGAAAAGAGAATTTACTGATGAGAAAATAATTTGCGATCCTTGTTCTCAGTCACTGCAAAATCAAGAGAAACTATAACAAGTACAAAACCTTCAACATCAAAAACAATAAACAAGAAGCGGGAATGGAAATGTAATAATGGGTGCAGGATGTTATTTTCCCATAGCAGCAAAATAGACCACACCACCAACTATAATACCAATTCTCCTTTTGCAATCATCTGTTTAACAAGTAGGACTTTTGGTTAGAATTGTTATTATCGCCTTTATCTTAATCAATTTGAGGCGATTGCAGTTTACAAATCAACTTTCATATACATTGGAACTGCTTGACAAACTTATTTTTGTAAACAACAAGTAGTAAAAATTACACGAGAGAAGTATTTAACTTGAATATGAGGCAGACTTCCAAGGATAGGTGAGTGATGTCATCGAAATGCGGCACCGTAAACATACAAATGCGTACAGTGTTACAATCATTTCTGCTAAATAGCAATAGCAGTAAATTTAGGGACCTTCTTCAATCAGACGTTAACTTATGTAGTCGTTTTACCTGCTGTGCTTCAGCTTCAGTGTTGTCGAAAACTCGAAGGAACTTTATAATTTAAAATTATTTATATGATTAGGATAATTCTGTATAATTGACATTCATATTGAAGAAAGTGTTCATAACACTTTTTTGTCAATGTTAATCTCAAATTCTTAGTTATATGATTTCTTTGTTTACCACTGCAAGAATATAATCAGTAATTATTGTTGCTTATCACTGCTTTTTGATGTTGAGATACTCGTTTGCTTCCCTTGATGCATATAGAATGCCACTAATTATTTATATTCAATAAATCCATACTTACCATCAACTTCATTTACCCATTGCAGGCATGTATGTTTACATAATTCTTTGTTCACTATTAGTTCGTGTACTAAGTGACCTCATAACTTCTTGTGTCTTTAGTTTCATCCTCAAAAGATTATCTCCATTTTTCTCTTAGAGACAATCGTGACTTATTATGAGAGTATCTCACCTTCTCGACAGAGGCAAAACTGTCTTGAAAGTCGCTAATTGCTCGGAAGAGTGATTGGTTTCATTCTTCGTGGAAAAAAGAAAATAGAAAGAAGTCAGCATTGATGCCTGCCATTTGTTCCGGAACGGAAAAGTATTTTTAATCGAGGATAAAATCAGATTGGGTAACTGAGGATTCGATACAATGTTACGAAAACCAAAGCAATTTGACCTGTCAGGAAGGAAATGTATGTAATATATGCAGCAAAAGAAGTCCAACTTCCACCATCGAACCTATATATAACGTGTAGTAAAGAATATGCACACATACACATGCACACATACACTAGCAGAACTTCGACCACTGTTACAACTCCTTCCTTCGTAAGAGTTGCCTTTCGGGCTGCCACTGTGCTTAATCGAAATTAATCAAGTGCCAGTGGTTTAGAAATGGAATAAATGAGGAGAAATAGAAAGGGAATAAAGGCGCACATATAAAAGTGAATCAGACTTTTTCAAGGTTTTAAACAAGTACCATATGAAATGAATGGGTAGCTTCCTTAACAAAGCTAGAACATCGATAACTCCAACTTGACTGAAGCAACTTAAGTGTGTTCTACAACAGTGCAACATCTAAGTATGTTGGTAAATTAATCATACCGGAACATATTAATATTTTATAAATGTAGACAAAATGATCGTTAAAACTTTGATGCACTGTAATACTCAACTTTACGATACTAAAGCACTTCCGTAATAGCAACAAAGCAAATTTAGGGGAAAAAATTGTTCTGATTGAAAATCTAATTCAACATTGGATATTAACAAATACCTCTTGTACTAATTAACCTAATCCATCAACCACCGAATTTATTTATAAATGAACGAAGAACTGTCCGTCTTCCACACAGGAATATATTTTTGATAACTCTAAAAAGCAGCAAATGACAAACTTAAAACACTATACACCAGGAACAACACGACCCCTCTCTCAGTTACAGTTACTACAACAGTGGCAGCAGCAGCAGCACTCAACTGAATATGAACATATACAGTGCTAGGCTTACCACTTTGTACTGTACTTTGATAGGTATCTGCATCAAGCATACGAAATCCTTACATGAATTCAATGAGTGCTCACTGGTCAATAATGTCCACTTTACCGACTCTACTCAGCGAAAATCTCAGTAAGAATTTGCAGCAAATCAGGTTGTTTTTGAGAAACAGAGAAGAAGCAGCGATTTCGAGACTGCTGCGAAAACACTTGGAAAGTAGGACAACTACCGGCTAGCTCGATGAGAAGCCTCCCCGTTTGTAAAGCGGTTTATTGCGAACTATGCATGTAAACAATACTTCTCTTCTTTCTGTAGTCCTGCATGAGCATCTTTCGGTGATGAATTATTCATGCAGGAATTTTCACCCTTCCTCTCATTCAAATACAAAATACAAAAATGTCGAAACATTACTTGTCATTATTCTTTCTCTCTTTCTATCCCTCTCTTTGTCTTCCTTTTCATACCAGAAACATTTGAACTTTAGCATCCTTAATATCTCCCCTTTTCACATTTCACACATTTTGCCATTCTCCTTACTGCTATCCTCGTTCTACTCTATCGATGTTATCAGTATCTGTCATCTCTTCAACCACCACACTATTCTTTGGCCCACCGACACTGCACACAGCCTACTTTTGCATGCCTAAACCTGCTTCATCAACAGAATACAACTACTACTGCTTTAGAAATTTCACTCTCCATCAGTAGATGTGATAGGTAAGGTAAGAATTTTCCGTTATTCTCCTCATTATTTACAGGTTTTCTAATTTCATTTCAATTAATACTCGAAATAATATAATGGTTCTTTTTTTAACTTATTTTCAAATCTTATGGATGGTAACAAACTAAACGTTCTCACTTCCTTTTATCCGTTCCCTGTGCCTTGCTGTTGCTTCACTTCATTTCCTTTTTATGGCAAATTTTCTTTATTCATTTTAAAACTTCACTGATCATCCATCACAGTGTTCCACGTTTGATGATTTTTTCTGATGTTTCCACATTTCCTATTGTTTGTTTAACACTCATTTTGCTGCGACCTTTTTGTTCCAATAAGCTTTCCTTTTTAGTTCACCAGTATCATTCGGATTTGTGATAATTACCGCTAATTAATGTTTTAAATTTAGGTTGTTGCTATACGGTTATGATTGTCATACAAGTGTATTTAATTATTATTATGGTTTTCTTTTTTCGTGATTCAGGAAGCCTTGTTACCATTAGACACTGAATTCAGTGCGTTACGGATTTTGCTGTATTTCAGCATATATCTGATTCAGACTATGAACGTTGTGGACATTGTTGTCCTTGTAGGTCTTCTCGTTGCAGTTTCTGTTTTTGGCTTGTTCACAGCATTACGCGGCACAAAACAAACATCTGCCGCTCAGATTTTACATGGGTCGAAGTTTGTACTTTTGTTTATTCTTATTAAAGATATGAAATCTGCTTTACATATGTTTCAACAAAACAGCGGTTGGAAAATTAGACAATAAAATCTTTATTTTTACGCATGATAATACACGAAGGTGGTGACTGAACCTAAATTTCTTAAAGCTTGATTTAATAAGAAATGCCAGATCAATAATTAATAACTGTTGGACTAATTCAGGATATTATTTTATCAGTTTGTTGCAATCATTCTCAAATTGAGCAGCAAAGATAATTTTTTAGCGTATCTGTGCTAACATCAGCGTTATCGGTTTGTTCTGGATTTCTTTCCGCAATTTCACTTCTTGGATTTCCTGCAGAGGTATATGTACCGATCAAAATGGTTCAATTAAAAATGTTCTAACGGCTTAATCCTTCTTCACTTATATAATTCTATTTAATTTTTTGACTTATTGTTTAAAATACTTTCCATTACGGCGATTTTTTTCCATGATTTGATCATCTTAATATTTATTTCCGTCTTTTAAAATTTATATCAGTTTGTTTGCTAAACTATGAATTTTCATGTAGGTCTATTATCAAGGAGCAATGATACTTTGGTATGGTCCAATGTACGTGGTAGCATTTCCTATTGCAGCTTATTGTTTCTTGCCCGTTTTCTATAATATGAAGCTTACAAGCATATATGAAGTTAGTATCTTATCTGCCTTTATTGAGTGATCTATGCATTACGGAAATTTTTGCATTTTATTATTCACTTCTTTGTATTTATAGTATTTGGAAATTCGGTTCAATTTTGCATGCCGCTTTTTGGCTTCACTTACCTTCTGCATCCAGGTAACAGGGCTTTGTTTAATTGTTACAAAGCTTAAATTGTTGCTTACATAACAGGTTGTTTTGACTAATCATATGTTGGTTGAAATTATTGGTTTGACGTAACTTGTTTTTTTGTAATCATATAATTAGATTGATATGGTGGCTTTTTTGCTAATTAATCGGAAACTTTTCGAGTAAATCGTGAAAAGTGATTCACAGTGAATTAAAATATGAAGTTGAGAATCAGCATCATACGCCATGTGCTTCAGATTCCATCTGTTGAAGGAAAAAGGTTTAAGAATGAGACTGGAACTGTCTCAATTTCATTAGTAGTAAATTAAGTTATATTTCAAAGTAATATCTTCATTTACAGGTTTGGCTTTATGTTAGTGTGGCACTCTATGCACCAGCACTTGCATTGTCGACAGTTATTTCCGTCCCGTTATCTGTATCAGTTGTTATGACAGCAAGTCTTGCCGCTCTTTATGTGACGTTGGTAGGTTGTTGTACTGGGCAGGAAAGATGTTCAATTGAGCGGATTTTTTAGTTGAGTCATGAAGCTGCTTTCAGGGGGGTGCAAAAGCAAGTATATATACTTCGGCTTTACAAATGGTACTAATTTTAGCAAGTATGGTGCTGATTTTTTCAGTCAGCTTATATCAGTTCGGTTTTAACAATGTTTTAGAAACTGCTGTTGTCGGAGGTCGTCTGCAGTTACTTGAGTAAGCTTTTCATTTATGCTTTAAACGAAGTGTCAGTAGACAGAACTAAGGCAACTCCAGTGCTGACTAAAAAAATCGTAAAAAAGAACATTAACAAGGATCAGGAATAAACTGAAATCTCATTGAAATTTAATTAATGTGGTCAATTTCATTGGAGGATAATAGATAACATATACTGTACCATAACAATTGAAATTATTTGTAGTTTTCGAATTGACCCACGTATCCGACACTCTGTTTGGTCCTTAATGATTGGTGGTACAGGAAATATATTGTGTCTTTTTGCAACAAATCAACTTACAATACAGCGTTATATGGCAATGAGTTCGCTTCGATCTGCTCAGTGGTATTTTTCATCAGCTCATTTTTGTGTATCGTGTTGATCACAATTTATGGAATGATGCTTCAGGGTTATTCTGCTTAATATTCCCTTCAATTGTCTGATTCTTATGACATACGTTGGTGCAGGACTGATAATATATAACAAATATTTTCATTGTAATCCTGTTCTTCAGTCAAAAGATCAAGTGAGTATTGTAATGTTTTCATTTTATTCTGAATTTAACATATGTAAATAGTTTACACATTTTTTGCGTAGTTAGTTCTTCGTTATAAATTCTGGGCGAAAAAAAATCCAGGATGTAGTCGATATTTCAAGTATGTTTTGCAAAGATTATCTTTGCATTGAGCAATCATCTCTTGCTTCGTGAGACATCTGCATCTTACCTTGCAGCTTTTTCCTCGTTTCGTTATTGATGAGCTATCCGCGATACCTGGAATGGTTGGACTTTTTGCAGCATCTGTATATAGCGCAGGTCTAAGGTGTGGTTGGAATAATAGTTTTTTTTTCAATATTGCATAGGATTAGAACACCCTTCGGAAGTCGAAATGTCATAAATTGTTCTAACCCATCTCTAGTCCATGTGCCAGATGTAGTGGAAATTCTCGATATATTTATTTCAAAAGTAAAAAATTTGTTTCTAGTACGGCGTCAGCTTCGTACAGCGCCCTCGCTGCAGTATTTATTGAAGATGTTGTTAAACAGTTCCAAACTAAGGTGCAAAAACACGAATTAATGAGGCCAAGTACTAGCATCTTATTAGCGCGTTATCTGCGTATGCCTTTGTTGTTATTTAATTTATTTTGTTTCAACTGAGAAATCATGAGAGAAATCTGCGCTGTCTTTTCAGAGTAATTATTTTTCAGCAATATTGTTTTGTTGTTTATCAATGGTAATCGTTTATCTTTGCAGCATAATGAATACGATGCTGCTCCAGGTTGGTTCTTGCCTTGATCCTCATAAAGAAAGCTCTATTTCAGGACAAAATTTTTTATTTTAACAGCATAAGAATTTATAATTTGTTTCTTTGCAGATCTCATTTTCAATATTCGGAATCGCTGGAGGACCGGTGCTGAGTGTTTTTTGCCTGGGCATGTTTTTTCCAAAAATTAAAGGAATGGCAGCTTTTACTGGTTAGTACATAGGAACACAAAAAATGAAGAAATGGCAGTAGAAAATAAAATTACGATAATAATGCTGGTTAAGATTCAAACAGATACGATCTTTGAACTTAGAAGCAGAATTTTAGCTCAGGTGGCGTCAACAGTGTTCTGCGTTTTCATAGCTATCGGTGTATTGGTCAGTGATGTAAGGCCCGTTGGCTTACCAATTGATGAAACTTGTGGGCAAAATAATGTTACTTTGACATTTGTTGAAAAACCGGAATACGGAATGGTCCACCCTTTACAAAGGTATACTTATTTCCATTTTTCGTGTCTGTCCAGTCTACCATAATATGTTCAAACTGAAATCTAGCATTTCAAATTATTAATTAAAAAACTGCGCTGTAGACTTTTGCTCTTTTTTCAGTAATTCATGGTTAATTCAACTATTTCGTCTTTCTTATCAATACTACAGCATCTCTGCTCTATTGGTAGCGTTCATAGTTGCACATGTTGTTCAGTGTTTTTCAGGTATTTCTGAGTTTTTTAAATTAAGTCAACATTTGTTTGTTGCCGAACAAAATCACTTTTAACTTAATGATTTTAGGAAATACGGAACATTTACCTGTGGAAGCGAGGTTGCTATCACCTGTATTTCGGTCAACATATAACCAAAAGGTTTTTATAGTTGCATTAGCGTTTTTTTGTCAAAAAAAACTTGTCTATTGGAAATCAAAATCTTTTACAGTGCCACAAAAGCACCTTGAATGCAAAGTTTCTTTACATAGCTTTTCATACATATATGAAGAAATTTCAATTTCCCTGATCTTAGGAAACGATGGTGAACTACGCTTCTGGAACTAGGAAGGATGGCGAACTCCCGATGGGAATTATTAGATAAGACAAACTTTGTATGGTAGTGTCTATCTTTTATCACCCATTTTATTAACTTATTTAACTTTCCTATAAAGTATTCTATTTATTTTTTTGCTTGATTTGCTATGCAGCGCATTTTATTAGATATATTACAATGGCTCAAAATAAATTGATTTGTGGTTCTGATTTAAAATTGATACACAACTTTGTAGATTGAAACATTAGGCTTTTGTTGAACATCTACTTCCAAAAAGAGATTTGTCAAGTTGAACGTTTTAACTTGCGATTACGGACAACACCATGTAACGTTTAATCGTTTACACGCTCTACGTAGAATCGATTCTGGATATTTGAATATGTTATTAATCAGTTGAGCTCAGTTTGTCACATTAAGATATCCTATGATTGAAGGAAACATTTCCTAAAGAGTTTTTGGTTCCCTTTAGGTACTGCTTCATCAGAGTTTATTTATTTTTTTAAATCATGTGTTCTATTTAGGGTGTTTGGATGGAAATACCTAGAATAATTGTAAAGTGAATTTTTAAGAATACAGGGGAGCTACAACTGTGGGTTTGCTTAAAATAACAGTTCTCTTTTTGTGGAGATTTTCCTGTAGATTACTCATTCGTCATCCATCCCCATGTATGTATAGCTCAGATCGGACTTTTGGGTGAAGATTTATTTTTCTGAAAATACTTCAACTATTTTCACTTAAGTAGCAAGAAACCAAATAAGTGATTGAAAAAGAAGACATGAAAATAAATTTGTAAGAAAAAACAAAGAATTGTTCGACGGACGGTGCTGGGAGTCTAATTGCTATACCTAAAGTTAATTAGTACACCTAACTGCTATACTTCCGAAAATGTTCAAACGCCCCCTTAAGGATATCTAAGGAAGCCTACTCGAACAAACTTGGAACTTCTCCCATGCTTAATTCATAGGTATATATCTGAATTCCTGGCGGAAGGCAAGCCTCGTAAATGAAAAATTAAAAATGAGATAAGGAGAGTATGTATAGTGGTTGCGACTATCTTTTCTTTCCAATATTTGGTACACAATTCTGGCAATGTATGAGGTATTCTTAGAAAGTTAAAACCCTTGAAGCTGGATAATCATGAATTAATACCAATCAATTGCAGCATTAATGTGCGTATTCACATCAAAATTGTTAACCCCGCTAACAAACACGGAACATAAGGCACATCATTGATAAGCATGAGCTATGGGTTCCATCGAAAAGAGTAAAAATTCGGCATAAGTAGATGTGTAAATCCATATTTGCACAACTGTCTTTTCAAATCTTCTCGACTGACATGAATTAAATGGTGATTATTAGTAGCGGTTGACGGTTTGTGGTCGTAATCGTAACGATCTTCCGTTTGTATCTTGTCAAGAAGAAATTAGCAAAGTGGGAATTTCCTCAAATTTCCTTCAAGTCTGTGGGACAGAGATCATGCCGAGAAGCAAAAATAATAATTCAGTGAAATTTGGTAGTCCATTATCATGTCATCTAGTAGTAATATGATGCTGCTGATGCTGCTCGATAGGATTTTAAAAGAGAAGCGAGAAAAAGGAGTAGACAGCGCGGTAATCTCCATGAGATTATTCTCTTCACTGATAATGATTACTGGAAGAGAGTTGTTCGATGACACACTTATCTCACACCTTGCCGCTCTATGCCTTTTTCTTTCCACTACAGCTGGGTGCAAATTGTCCGATGCAGTTGTTCCTTGTCGTTAATATATATATATATATATACCTTGGATTCAAATTAATTGGTTAGAATTTTATTTCTGCATATGACAGTTATAATATAGGGAAGCAAAAAGAGGGGAAAAAGTGGACTTATTACTTCGACACTTTCATCTTCGGCATATATCAAGAGACTGTGACGGAAGTCACGGAGCTACCTTGCATCCAGCGATATGGCATAACTCTAGATTAGTGGATTATGGGATGGGAATTTTCACCGGGCTCTAGCTATAGTGGTTTGGATGGCAGATGTTGTGAATGGTCCTCGGGATGTGATCTTTTCCAGCGGCTGTTTTGCGTGCGGACCTGTTGAGGTTCAATGAAGAAGTTGGAGTGGAAGAGTGAAGATTGGGTGATTGAAGTTTGATAGATTATAGCTTATAAATACCTCGTGACATATTGCTTCATAAGTTTTCAATGCTTATCCTTGTTTTAATAAATATTTAATATTTTAAATAATAGAACTACATTCGGTAACAAAGGTAACAATGAATGTGGTTAACGGATGTTTTATCGATTATAGCGGATTTTTTGTCAGTAGGAAAGTGATAACGTTGATGCCGTAGATTGTATCAATGCATCAACTCTCGCTTTTGATTTGTTACCTGAGGACAGAGAAAGTCCTGGTTTGAAGTATATTAGAAGTAGCAGTTCATTACGTTTAGTCCATTTTTTTCTTTTACACACCTTTTTCCTTCTATTTATTCCTTTTCTTGTCGATATGACTATTTTCTGGTTGTGCTCAGAAATTTATATAAATACAGCGGAATCAGCAATTGTATTGTTCATGTTAGGATCATGTGATTATACTTATAACAGAGTGGCAATAATGATATTGCAATATGGTCGTAGTAGTTTGATTATTTTAATAAAAAAAATATTTGATGATTGCATCTTTGTTTATTTTTTTCAATGTTACATAAGATTTGTATCACGAAAAGACTTATGGTACCAAACCGTTAACTCTCTCAACTATAAGGAACGACGAAAGGAATTTTATCTCACGAATAACTAATGCTTTCTTGTTGAACCTTTCCATTATTTTCTTCATGTCGTATATGTCATTTCGGCGTTTGCATGTGTAAGTTGTTGAAATCATATAGTTATAACTTTTAGAAAGGAAAGTGCTTTCAGGGAAGTTTTAGGAAGGAAGAAAATCTCCTATGTTTTTCTTCCTTGAATAGATAATTTATCTTAATAAAAAGTGGCGAATAATGGGTTGCGTGAACAGTACCGACCAAAACGCGAAAGCAAGATCAAAGCAAATAGATGAACAGGTATTTTTTTGAAATTTATTTTTTGATATACATATCCTTTGTTTGATTGATATTATTTATTTCAGCAGCTATGTGTAAGTTTTGCTACTATTACGTTAATGATTTGTCAACATTTTCAGTTGAAGGCAGATGGAGAGAGGGCATCTCGGGAAGTGAAACTGCTGCTATTGGGTGCAGGAGAATCGGGAAAGAGCACCATTGTGAAACAAATGAAAATTATTCACGAAACTGGTTACAGTGATGAAGAACGTAAAGCATATAAACCTGTTGTGTATTCGAATACAATTCAAAGTATGATGGCAATTATACGAGCGATGGGGCAGCTTAAGGTATTATTTTTAGTTAATTGTTAGTCATATATTATCAGAATCATGGTTGATTATTTGAAGTGAATGTTATTGTGGCTTCTATAACTAAGTCTCCGCACATATTTCGTGCTTAAAATAGAATATCATCTTTGCATCATCATTTAGGGAGAAGTAAAATCACTCAAAATGTTCGGATTTACAGATAGATTTCTCAGCAGATGTACGGAATGAGGATGCTCGCCAGTTCTTCATGTTGGCCCAGAGTTGTGATGAAGGAGAATTGCCTCCTGAGTTAGCCGTTTGTATGAAGCGTTTATGGGCAGATCCAGGAGTTCAGGAATGCTTCATGCGTTCCAGAGAGTATCAACTGAATGATTCCGCTCCATATTATCTGAATTATTTAGACAGGCATATTCCTTTCTGAATATTCACTTAGGTTTTATGTCTATTGCTATCTATTGTAAATCATTTATATTTCAAAATTATCATGGATATCTTCATCCTTCATTCTTCATTTCAAAATAGCCTTAGTCAGGTATTGACTAAAAAGTATGCGGACAGAGGTTGGCTAATATTTTAATACATCCATAATTTTGATAGCAATATATTATGATAGAATTTCTTAAAATATATTCCTATTTTCAGGATATCACAACCTGGTTATGTGCCGACACAAGATGATATTTTGAGGACACGTGTGAAGACAACGGGGATTGTTGAAACGCATTTCACCTACAAGGATTTGCATTTCAAGTGCGTAGTCAGGATGATATGATATGATTGCTTTTATAATGTTACAGCTGATAGTTCATATCCATCACATCATTTAGATGTGACCGCTTTCAGAATGTTTGATGTTGGTGGACAACGTTCTGAGCGCAAAAAGTGGATTCATTGCTTTGAAGGCGTAACAGCCATTATCTTTTGTGTAGCGATGTCCGAATATGATATGAAGCTTGCGGAAGACGATGAAATGGTAAGAATGCTGTGCCTTTCTTTCGTTTTGTCTGTTTTCACTCACCCATCTCTGTAGTCGGATCATTACATTTTTTTATTTTAGAGTACTTATCGCGCTTTATTATCTTTTGTTATTTTCGCGATAAGATTTCAAGATTAAGTGTTGTTAAATCATGTTTCTCAGGCCAATGATTATAGAATCGGATGGTGGAAAGCATGAAGTTATTCGACTCCATCTGCAATAATAAATGGTTTACGGACACGTCGATAATATTATTTCTGAACAAAAAAGATCTTTTCGAAGAAAAAATAAGAAAATTGCCATTAACGTTGTGTTTTCCAGAGTATACCGGTCAGTAATTCTGCTATATTATTTCACATTATCAAATAAAGTGTATGATTTCTCTAAACATTTACATATGCTTTGATAGCTATCTTGTACTATGCTTTTTGCTAGCGTAAATTGCTTTCAGATAGAATTATTTTATCATATATGACCATCATGAATGATCAGTTTAGGTACAAATACATATGAAGAAGCAGCCGCTTACATACAACTGCAGTTTGAGAATTTGAACAAACGAAAAGATGGTCAGAAAGAAATTTATACTCACTTCACATGTGCTACGGATACAAACAACATACGCTTTGTGTTCGATGCTGTTACTGACATAATAATTAAAGAAAACTTGCGACAGTGCGGTCTATTTTAGGCGCCACATGCAGTAAGATGTTAAATTAAATATTCAAGTCAAATTTGTGCAATGGAAATTAACGGTCAAAATCTCATGTCCGTGTAGGTTCAGAGGTTTTTTATGTAGTAACCAACAAAGTGATAATTATTCTCTATTTATGCTGTATTTATTTCAGTTATCTACTTTGTACTACTACTTTGTTACTCATTAAACCATATTTGACCTGCATCTTGCACATAACTTGTTTGTTTAATTTATAATCAGTTTCGCCATTTTTTCCTGTAATCTTTCGCTGAGGATTACGTGGATGACGTGTACAGTGAGTCACTCGCAACTTCCAGGTAATATCGCTGCCACTTTCAATTTGTTTATAACTATATTACTTCCTTCACTCCTCTAGCTTATTGAACGAATTAGTGTTTTTAATCATTTAAAAAAATTTGATTATCTCGAAATTTAGAAGATAAGTACTTGTCCCATCGGCGTTAGTTTTTTCTTTCAGTGCTTCTGTGGTGGGGTTCTGCTGGTGTTTAAAAAACATTCTTATTTGTTTACTTGCTACCAAAATTAATGTTTTTTGAGATTTTCTTCCTATGAAAGGACAGTAGTGAGAATCTTTATCGGTTTTGATTCATTCAAATAGTTCGTAGTCATTAGTCTCTGATGTAATAGTTTTCCATAATGTCTGTTACTAGTTGGAATTATGGTTGAGCTGGTATTTATTTAAATTTTAAACATGTTAGTAATTATTACGAAGTTTTTGTCTGTCTTTATTCATATCGATTTGGTATGTAATGAAACAGAGTTCCAAGGACTGGAAATTTTTTGGGACTACCCCACTGGATGTACTTTTCCAGTAATTAATCGTTCAGCTCTAATATTAATATATGCTGCAGTGTGTTTGCTATCAATTGCTATCAGAAATGTTAATGCTCCATTTTTGCTGTTACTTACTGTCAGTCATATCGATTTGTTTTGCTTTTTTTGCTCTGGGAAGAATTCTCAAACTGAGCTTTATTCATTTTCTTTCCCTTTCATATTTATCAAAGCAATGTTCGTAATGAATATATATTTACATATTCATCCATTCTTATTTTACTCTCGTTTTCCATCTAAATTTTTAAAATTTGCTTGACCTCTGAAAATAAACAAATCTCGCTAATCTGTAGCATTAATTTGTTGTAGTATGATACCAATTTCAATCAAGCAGCATTTGATGTTCGGAAATACCTGCTTTTCTATAACGAAGTGAGTGAGGAGCAGTGGCTGCTGCATCGAGTCCCTTCGTGGAACGACGAAAAATGAAAAATTATAGTGTAGTAAGGCAATATGGAGTGAGAGTTACATTACAGGAACTTACTTCCCATCAAATTATATTGTCTGATGAGTAGAAAACGGCAGTCTTAGATAATGTATATTTGCTATTCGCTTTAGGATTCCCGTTGTTTGACTTCCCGATGATTTTTTCATATAAGATGTTGGAGCTTTTCATAGATGGCAGTAGATGTGCTACTGGAGCAATGTCTGCCAAGGGCAGTCTTATAAAACAATAAAAGTTCTACGTATCTCATTCCTATCGATTTGGTATGTAATGAGACAAGGCCATTTTCAGCTTAGGAATGGAAAAAATATGGCATTTGTCGGCGGAAGGAGTGGGAGATATTTGTTACGGATGTACTCATATCAGTAACATTATTTTTCCGGTCAAGGACATCTGACCCCCTTTGCAAGTAACATTTAGTGTTTAAGTACGTGGGGGGAAAGAGGGAGTAGGTGGAGCAGGGAAAAAGAAAGGTGCACAATATCCTTATGAATTCGCAGCTGATTAAATCCATTTTCAGTTTATGTATGAAGAATTACTATTCTGTTTCATTGGGTTTAGCATAAATGATTATATTAAATTGATTGAATTCAACTTAAACCCTGAAACAAATGAAGGTGTTTAAGAATAATTTTAAAAAGCAAGCAATAGAATCTTTTAAGCTGAAAAAGAATCGCAGAGTGTAAAGTGCTAGTTTTTTGGATAAAAGCTGAAGCACTGGAGGTGTCTTAAGTCTTTCGGCCACTCAAAATTGAATTATATAGATATGGTTCTCTTAATAGTAATTTGGACAATTCGCTTCAACACATATCAGAAATAGAAAAAGTAAATTGTGAATGTTATTAATCTGAAAGTTTTTTGAAATGAAAATTCGGTAAAATAGAATACGAATTGTTTGCATATTTTCCCAACTTGAATTTGCTATGATAGGATGCTAATAATGAATAAAATTATGAAGTATTCAAGGTTTTGAACTGTTTGAAATTCTCTCTATCTGTCTCCGTATTATTTACTAGCCGCAATTGTTGCAATTTAAATTCATTCTTTGAAACGCCAAAGAAATGTTGAGGATTAGTTCGAGTTATTAGTTACAAATTCCAAGTTTATGAAGTGTATTTTTGACCTCCCATCGTATTAAACTGATTTAGCCACACTACTATCCTTCAATCTTAGAGAATACACATTAGAATTACCCTACTATATCAGTAGCTATGAATTTTTCTCCTTGTGCTGTATTGAAATGGGTGACGATTACTGTTCGATAAGCGAAAGAATTCTAGGAGAAAAATTGGGAAGAGTTTGCAGATCAGAGTTCATTACTCATGGATATTGAAGAAAAGAAGTTCTGCACCGGAGAAAAGGGGTGAAGAGGTGATCGAAGATGATGACGCGATCATCGATATGTGTATTTAAATGCAAAGAAATTTAGGCCGATGAACGACCGTTGAAAGAAGGAACGAGGTCAAGGAGGAGTGACTAAACAACAGGGAGGTGTGATGATGATGATAAGGTGTGTACCATAGTACATACTCCAGCAGTTACTACCACAACTTGTCATTTGAATAAGTGTACCTACCAGTTTACTATAAACTACTCTTCCTTGTTGCAACTAGCCAGTCATCACACCAGTTCCAGCAATGATCAAATATAAGATTTCAGGTAATTATCGATGGTATCTTGCGTCCTCTTATCATTACTGTTACTTCTAAAATTATGTGGAAGGATCAGCTTGGCTGTGTTTGAGTGTGGAAGCCATGAAACAACGGCATTTGTCCGTATAGCTCGAGCACGCCTCTCCGGTACACCAGTTGTCGTATCCACTGCTGGACATGACCTCACATGTGCCCAGTACTGTCGTAATAACATTGAGCCAACAACAGGAGCTCAACGAGTCTGCGCTTCGTTCAATTTTGACGGTCGTGAAACGTGTTATTTCTTCGATGATGCCGCCACTCCAGCGGGTACCGCAAATCTGGCATCAAATCCATCAGCAAACAATTTTTACTATGAGAAAACATGCATCCCAGGTGTTAGCGCACATGAAGCATGTACATACCGATCATTTTCATTTGAACATACCCGAAAAACGGCTCTGGAAGGATTCGTTCGCAAATCCGTCCAGGTACTCCCATTGATATTATGATCTTTTGACAAGCACTGCTACAGTTAAGACGTAGCTTAACTATGAGTACCATAATTTGGAATTGTGATCCGACGAGTACACTTATTTTATTTCAAATCTAAAACTGCTATTTCTAAGCTATTATTTGATGCACAAACTGCGGATATTTAGATTCGCTTTAAAGCTGATTGTCGAAATGTGTGATGGTGTTTTTTCTTTTCCAATAGCTATTATCTAAATCTATACCGTTCGAAGATTAACCACTTTTACTATTTTAAAGGCCGATTTTTTAGCTATTTAAAATACATTCATACTTTAAAGGAATTATTCTCAATTTGACATCTTCCCTGTCTAAATCACTAACTTGTAAGTAAATGGAAGAAAGAATGTCCATACCGTTTATCAGTCCTCTTCAAAAAAAAGTAACTTATTAGGGAGTGGTGACATTTGAAATATGAAACAGAAACCCATCATTCTAAATAGTCAGAGGCTAAAGAAAGAGTTAGTGCGTTAAAATAGATCAAATTAATTCAATTAAAGTTAATAGAAAGAAAAGCATCAACTTCGCCATCTACTTTGTTTGTGTTTTCATTCTCAAAGGAGGCTAGATGGCTAGATTTACCAGAAACAAATTGAATTGTATTCATTCTCCCAAATGTGATTTGTAGTTAGTATTTGGAAATTTTTCATCTTTTGATATATTAAGTGATATCTTAAGGTTGGATCTCGCGAGCAGTGTTTGTCAGCATGTCTTAAAGAAGAAGAATTTGTTTGTCGTTCAGTAAATTATAATTATGACACTTATTTATGCGAATTATCAACCGAAGATCGGCGCTCCAAACCAAATCATTTGCGACATAGCGATTCACCCGTCGATTATTATGACAACAACTGCCTTTCACGTAATTTGTTTATAGTTTCTCGAATTCTGAAGAAGATTTTCTCCTTTATTCTGTTCTAAATTCTCGTATTTAGAAATACAGAAATTTAGGCGGAGAATCGATTCCCATATTCCCATACAGATGACAAATAAATTTTGACTAATAAATTCGACTAATTCCGACTAAATAAATTCTGAATTTCAAGAACGTGAACAACACTAGACATACGTTCCACTGCTTTTGGATTATTTTGAACGGTTATGAAATTTTTATTCAGAAATCATAGCTTAGATAAACTTCACCATTCATTAGGAAGTTCAGAGAATTATGTGAAGTAAAAGACATTATTTATGCTGCTTTTTGTTCAAGGATATTTCAACATTTAAACCAGAAAAAAGAAAGTAATTGATTTAATTAGTTTTTTTAGGTCAAAATCGATGTGGCGAAGCGGGTGGTAACCTGGTTTTCGTAAAAACGACAAATTTTGAGATACACTTTTATGACCATACGCAGTCTGTTGAGGCGCAAGAATCATTCTGTTTACAAAAGTGTCTGGATTCCTTAAATACATTTTGTCGTTCCGTGGAATTTAGCCCATCCGAAAAGAATTGCATCGTGAGCGATGAGGATACGTTCTCGAGGGCCGATCAACAAGGTCACATACAGGGCAAGGATTATTACGAACCTGTTTGCGTTGCAGGTGTGTTTTCGAATGTCAAACTTCTATTGAAATTAAATCAATTCTGAAATTTCTGAAATGTTAGAAATAACGAAACACTACGTAGTAATTGATATTTTTGTCGGTTTAATTTGGAAACGGAATGTCATTTCAAAAGTTATGAATGAATACTGTTGAAAAATTAATGAGTAATAATTTTCGCCTCCAGATGGCAGATGATAAGTGAAATTTTAATATCATTTCAAGTGATTTCAAAAAATTACAGCGGATCTCAGTTCTTCTACTTGTCGCCAACAGGCAGCCTTTGAGCGTTTCATCGGTAGTCAAATAGAAGGTCAACCAGTTGCTTCTGCTCAAGGTGTTACCTTATCGGATTGCATATCACTATGCTTCCAGAATTTGAACTGTAAAAGTATCAATTATGACCGCACACAAATGACATGTTATGTGTTTTCGATTGGACGTTCGGATACAAATATTAAATCGAACCCTTCAATTGATTTTTATGAATTTAATTGTGGTGAGTCACCATTTGAAGTGCATTGAATTTCCAATGAAGCACTCATGATAAAAATAGGATAATCGATTTCTGATAATTATTTACCAAAGTCAAGAATAGTCTAATGATTGTCTTCTATTCCGTAAAAATATTCACTGAAAACTGATATTTAGATTTTTGTCTTTTTTTTTCAGGAATATTATTTTTCTAATTTAACAGAGAGCTTCACATCTTCAGCTCTTTTTGTGCATCTTCTATCCTCATTATTTGATTTAAGTATTCCCCCTTCCCATCCACCTATCAATCAATTCTAGTTTGAAACCAGAGCAAACTTTGGCTGTGAATTTTCTCAAAGTATCTTCAGTTTTCTTCTTGAAAATTTTTTAATCTAGAATCTTCATTGAAGCGATGAGTTATTCTATTTATCGCTCGTTGCTTAGTCAGTGGTACTTGTTAATGCTTCTCTGCTACATGTAAACAATCATTTTATAAAACACTAATATTAATTAGTTATCTAGGCGAACTACTCGATCTACTGGAATGAGTGAGTTAATGTAGGAAGATGAAAATGAATAAACAGAAACGAACGTCAGGTGAACAAAATAAATAAATCAGAACTTGCAGAATCACAATTTGGAGGCATGGCATTGTGCACCAACGAGGGAATACGTTTCATTGTGAATACTAAGGAACCATATACGGGGGCTATTTATGCTGCGGAACGATTTGGTACTTGTTCACAAGTTGTTGAAAATGCTAAACAAATTTCGATCAACTTTCCACCGCCTACTGTGTCCTCAGACTGTGGTACCGTTATTAAGGTATTCTCGTCTCTTTCAAAATTACCTTTTTATTCCACGTTTCGAAAAAAGCGCCTTTTTTATGTTCATCATACTTTTTAGAGAAAAGAGAATCTCTCAGTCATTAAACGATCGATATCTTTCACAGTAAATTTTTTTCATCATGTTTCACTGATCAAAAATTTTGCAAAAATATACTTTGACAACTGAGAAAAACCAAGTAACGCATAACAATATTCTCAGAAGATGAGGAAAAGAACTTCATACATGATCTAAGATTGAAAACTTAAGGATGGTAAGTTAGAAGCATTAGTTGTTGTATCATTGGATGGCGTGTTACCGCATCAGGTAACCACAGAATGGGATCGTTTCTATCGCGTTTCCTGTGATATATCCATGGATAAAATGATGCATGAAGGTTCCGTTGTTGTCACAACGATTTATGATGCGGGGTAAGTTGTTTTCAGTTGTTAATCGAAGAGAACGAAAGGAACATGAGCAACATTCTGATAATTTTTAAGCACTTAAAACATTTAGCTTCTGTTCTCTTCGAAAATGTTTTCTTTTTTGACAGTAATGTGAAAAATTGGGGTTTTAGGGAAGCGAACACACGTGTTCTTGCTGTAGGAACTCCACCACCGGTAACTGCAACGTTGTCCTTCCTCAGTACTGATGACGAACCTCTGGAAAAGGCTTCAATTGGTGATGCAATCCAAATGGTTGTTACTTCGGAACAGGCCGGCCCTCACAATATGATGCTAACCGAATGCACAGCAACACGAGTTGGAGGAGAGGGCGACGCTGTACCTTTTACTATCATCGAAAATGGGTTAGTACAGCATCTAGAAGCTGAGCGTTCATAAAATGTCCGTTATTGCAATGACAGCTCGAATCTTCCGTTTGATGGTTTATATTTCTAGAAAATCAGAAAATGTAAGTGGTGCACAATTTCTGTTGATTTGAAAAATTCCAAAATGATATAATATAGATTATATAAATCTTACAGTAATTACTCTTTCATCTTGTAGTTAATGAACTTTACTATTCAATTAGTCCACGTACTATACAAAGATGAGCAGTTTACAGTTTACCCTAAGAAAACGCGATTAATTTAGTTGTCCACGTTATCCAGCCTTGGTTGGACCCGTTGGACAAGATTTTGAGAAGAACCGCCTTAAATGTGACATGAAAGCATTCCGATTAGATGGTTCCTATGACGTTCAGATCGTATGTCAAGTAATGTTCTGTGCTGGACCCAGTGGATGCCCACCAGTAAGTTTCATGGTTCCTATACTAGTTGCTTGGGAAATCAAAAATAATTTTTGAATTTTTAATACTTTCTAAGGATTCCGAAAATCTGAAAAAGTTGATAGACGGAAATGATTTTCTTAGGTTTTACGCAATCAAATTAAAAGGGTAAGGAGTAGGAAATATAAACGAGCTTTTATTCATTGATTAGTCTAATCTTGTCTTTTAGAGTAATTGTTTGGATTCTGGAACGAATGAGCTCTTTATATCTCATGGAAGGCGAAAACGAAATGTCGAAGATAGTGATCAAACAGAAGGAACACTCTCTGCAGTAATAAGAGTTCTCGCAAAAGGGGAAGATGAAGAAATTTTGCAAAATACTACTTTCTCAAATGGGTAAGCTCTTCAATCAATTTTCAATGGAATAATATTAAATTTCAGTAGTATTTAATGAAGTTTCTAGAATATAAGTCACTTCAAAGTAAGTTGAGAAGTCATTTTAATTGCTGATCATTCAAAATTAAAAAATTTTTAGCGCTTTTTCGGAGGAATTCGATTTGATGTGCATGTCTGAAGTGTGGTTTATATCATCCATCGTATCGGTATCGGTGGTATGCTTGGTTCTATCTGCATTTATTGTTGTGTGGGGTTGTAGTTCTTTGAACAAGGAAAAATTGCCATTGTAATTATTTTAATTTTGTTCGTCACCGTCTCTCCAAAGGCTTCACTTCAGATTAATCTTAGATAAAAAAATAAGACTAATCGGAAAATTCAAGATATTCTTCCTTTCTGTCAGCACCGCTCTGCGTACCATTTTTTTTTTTAATTTAAGAAAAAATGTAGAAAGTTTAAACAGACAAAAATGTTGAAAAAAAAAACTAATGCAATATGATGGTAGTAGTATTAGCGGTACATGGCGGTACGGTAACAGAGAGATAAGTTGTTAAATGCACCTTTCTCAGCAATTTTATTTAATTAAGAAAACTCGTATTCATATTCTTTTTATTTATAATATATGTTTTTATTTCTATAAAACTTATATAGATTATTCTGTCAGTTCTCCAATAATTTCCAAATGTGCCACGCAGTTTGAAATGCTATTTATAAATTATTCGTTGAGCTTTCGTTATTGTTTTATTCATTCCTTTAATTTTTCCATCATCTGCTTGAAACTGGAAAATTAGGTTGTATTCTTCTCCTATAGCATGTTTTTCGGAATTTTATTTTAAATTGGAGGAAGATAAATATTTTCAGTGAATTTATCAAAACTTCATATTAACGAAATTGCGAATAATGCATCTCCTCTAGAGATTTCTAAAGTTCAGTTGATTTCTCCACAACTTCTATACCACTCATATCAGGTTACATTTCGTATAATCGTTCTCCTTTATTCTTTGTCGTATAGGCAAATAAACTATTTTCAGCAAATATTTCAAAACATTTGCGATATTTTTTGATGATGTAAGAGGTCTAGCCTTTGATCATAATATCATCAATCAGTTGTATAGTTTGGTCTGAACATTACCTCAGGAACATCAAATGCAAGTATTTTGACAAAATCTGATATAGAAAAACATTTCTGTGAAGCTATAAACTATATACTCAATTTTGGCCCAAATCTTAGTTCTATATTTCTCACGAAGCGGATTTTTCGTGGCACATATAATGGAAAGAAGAAAGCAATTCTGTAGACACAGTCATTTCCAAATGAAAATCGATATAATGCAACTTAATTTCAGCTTGGCTCCAACTTATACTGATAATCCTATTCAGTATTACATTAATCGCATTTTTTAATAATTTGCTCCAGTTAATATGTGCGAGGGAATATTGCTGGATCGCTGATATATAACGTTGAATGGAAACATGCTTTGCATACAAGCTGAAATAAACGTAGGCGAAATTAGCTTCATATTTGTAGCAAAATACTGTGCTCTTCCGCAAGACGTATTGAAATTTATGCTTCACAAATAATCTCTCGTCAGCGTAGACTACTTAAATCGTAGTTTTAAAGTTCCGTTTGTACGTATTATTTAAAAAATCGATAAAACACTGCTCTTCACCACTATTTACGACACTACTAGTCGTTTAGAATATAATTGCCATAGGCACTATTCGTATCGGCTGGGTTCGACCTATCTCATATTTCCAATGTTTTCCTTTCCCTGAATTGCGGCCTATTTAGGAGGATCCTGCACTCAAGTGATGTGATGCAGAATTAATATATTATTATTACAAAGATTTCGAGACACTAAATTCTGATTTTTTATCCTAACTTTCTAAGACATATAAATGTGTAACAAAAACTGTACTTGAGGAATCAGCAAAGCGGAAATGTGCTCAGTTTTCCAAATATTAGGCTAAAACATAGAGCCAGTGACAAATAACAGTTTATTGATATGGATTATCTTATAGAATATCTTTTCCAACTATGAATAGTTGTCTTCCTTTCCTTAAGCTTCAAGTTCAAGTACAATTTCAGTTTTAGAAAAAATATATAAATTTTGAATTCCGATCAAGCCTCGCTAGTTGTTTTTATTTAATGTATTTCAACTGATTAGTTGGGCCTGAAGTTTTGATTTAGAAAAATCACCTTTGTTTTTTAAGAGAAGAACTTTAATGATTCTTGCATCAAGTGTAAAACAGCAAGGAAGGGATAACTTGGACCTTGGTTTCCTTGAAAATTAAATTACGATATCAAAAGCATTTTCGAGTTGAGTAGCACTGAACGTGTCAAAGAAACATTGTAGAACTGGCCTACCAATCGTTTATTTACCTTGTACTTTTTCTCAGTTGCTGCAGAACTTTTATGGGAAATCATATTATCTCAGCTACTCAATATTCGAAAAACGTTGACCAGATATGAATGAGAGATACGAATTTCGTGACATGCAATCGTTCAAACATCATCCCTGCTCTATGTTTTCAGCATTTCACCCTGTGTTCCTGAATCATACCTGATTACGGATTGCTGATCCTTACAACTAACCTCCACACCTTAACTTCTACTGCCAGGATATCCGGAAACAAAAATTAACGGCACGAGCCACTGAATGCAACATTATTCATCTGATTACGCATATCTCCTCTTCCACTTGTTGGTCCCAACAGTTTACGGTATTGAAATTCACATTGTACTGATTAATGGTTATAAGGAAAGTACCATTGCTTTTAAATGTTACATAAATTATAAATTCGTTGAAGATTTGTAAAGAAGTACATTGGATGGGAGAATGCTAAAGGCATTATAAAATACGTGCACTAGTATTATCATCGAAGGGATGTTACGTTCAACAAGGTAGATTTTTGCGACATTTTAAAATCTACTGTTCTGGCTCCTGGCATATATCCATTTCTTACTTCTCGCATCTTAACTGCTTTATATGAAATAGACGCTTTTTCATCATATTTAAAACTTAGAACTGTTCGTAAAAGCAACAAGGAGATAATTTCAGATATACTAAAGTAAAATGGAAGGTTTAATATGTATAATATATATATTTTTTGTGAATGGACCACGCGAAACTCACGCAGGATTGACAGCCGCGCCGAATAAACGTAAAACTACTGTAAGTTGGCTATCGCCTTTTCCAAAATTGTATGTGTTCATGTCTTTTTTTCGAACACTTGATGTGGCATAAGGTAAAATTTTTTGGTTTCATGTTAGATGAAATTTTCATTTCATTAATCGCACAGTTTATAGAGTGACGATGTATTGGTAATAGTTGATGTACCCATGGAACCGAACTGTTCACAACCAATTTGCCTAGGACCGTTGTCTCGAATTTATTGTTCCGGGAAACTAATTCACACAGCATGGATGTTTGGAATGGAGAAAACATGCCCTGGTAATATGATGCGTAAACCACCAGAACTTATTTTGGAATTATTTACGAAGTCAGTTATCCAGATTACGGAAAAATAAGAAAGATTTCTTTTTAAATAATTAATTTTGCTTAAGATGTACTATTTTCTTATAGTTATAAATAAAATATGCCAGCTATTATTTATTAAATATTCAATGCTATTGCGAAGCTAGTATCTGCTACAGTACTAAAGCGGTGTCTAATTATCGAGTAATATTTACTCTTATCAGAATGAGCTATTAATTCATACAAATCATAGATGAGTCGATGTGTATTTTCAGCCTCACTTATCCATTAAAGCGTGAACAATTTGAAAATTTTTGCATTGAAAACTTCGCCAACATAAATTATCTTAAACAGGCAACTTTGGTAGATTGGACTGAGGAGCCCGAAAATGTAAAACGATTGCA
The DNA here is from genome assembly GCA_013365365.1 of Cruorifilaria tuberocauda. NCBI lineage: Eukaryota > Metazoa > Nematoda > Chromadorea > Rhabditida > Onchocercidae > Cruorifilaria > Cruorifilaria tuberocauda. The sequence goes on along the minus strand of JABVXU010000125.1, from coordinate 88,688 downwards.
GGACACTGCATTGCAGTAAGTGTTTTCCAACTGCGCAGAATTAATGGAATTGTTGTATTGCATTCTTCATTTTTTTCTAATTATATTTATCTCAAAAGGATATTCCTATCTGGTGGATCGTTCCAAACGTTTTTTTTTTTGGGATTCTTGGAATGTCAAATCTTTGAATTTTTTTAAGAAAATTCGCTCGGAAGTTAAATGAACTGTGGAAAGTGTTAGCACGAGAATTCGTAGAACAGGTGTATAAAACTCCTGAATTATTCCCAATTTTGCCTGTTTCAAATGCATTCATCGCGCCTGGTGGCTCTTTTCAGATGTATTTTTACTGGGATTCGTATTGGATCAACAAAGGTTAGCCTTATGTTCCGACAACATTGGTAAACATGAATAGAATCAGTCATTAACAGTGTAATGTTCTATGTATATTTTTGTAGTCTGTTTTTTTGGAAATTTCCTTTTTGAGGATTGTTGTTTTCAAACATGTCAACAACTGTTCGTCAAATTCTTGAAAATCTGGCCAGTATTGTTCGGTTCCATGGATTTATTCCAAATTCGGGTAATGTACAGTAAGTCCCTACATGCAACAGTTCTTATTATGGACGCCTAATTTTGTATTACATTTGGTGTTGTTCCATATATTGTTTTTAACATAAAATGAGCTTGAGACGAATCAGATTAAAAACTGGTCACATTTATGCACCATTCTTTACTCATTTTCTCAATCTTGGACTCTGCTGCAGATTGTCGCGAAGAAGTAATCCACCACTGTTTACCCAAATGGTTTCCGATTATTATGATGCTACCGGTAATATAACCTTGCTAAAAGAAATGATACCGTGGTTGGATCAAGAGATGTTATGGTGGACAAAAAACCGAGCACTTGACGTTAAGTTGCCATCTGGTCAGAAGTATCAAATGTATCGGTATAGGGTGAGTAATCTATCACTCATTCTGTCGGTGGAAAACATTAAAGGCAGAAAAACATTTTTGAGTAAATTACTTCAGGCTTTATCCACGTGCCCTCGTCCAGAAAACTATTTAACCGATCTTAATAATGGTCTAAAAGGCACAGGACATCCAGAATTTATTTGGTCGTCAATTGCTAGTGCTTGCGAATCCGGATTCGATTTCAGCACAAGATGGTTTGCACATCAAGGAAAATATGCTGGTGAGTCTATCTTTCTTTTGTTCATCAACTAGTTTTCATTATAAGACTTTTCAGATACCAAATATTCAATCCGGACCAATGATATTATTCCTGTTGATCTGAATGTGTTTATGGCTTGGAATTTCGCCACTCTTACCAATTTTCACGAAATACTTGGAAGATCCAAGTACGTTGTTTATTTTTTTAAGATGACTCTATTTTAGATTTTCCCTTATGTTTTCATTTTATAACATTCTTTTTCTTATAACTTTGTGTTGCGGCGAATCGTAGATTTTGTTTTGAATAAATTTCAATGAAAAATATTTTGAGAATGGCATCTGAATATCGTGAACTGCATAAGAGGTTACGTGAAGCAGTGGATAAGGTTTTCTGGAGTGAAGATTATGGGGCATGGTTTGATTATGATTTAAGAGAACAGAAACTGAGAAGCGGCTTCTATCCGTCTAATGTTTTTCCACTCCTACTCGGTGGCTATGGTTCGCGTGTAACTAAAAAGGTGCTTGAATATTTACTCGGAACTGGGATACTTAATTTCAAAGGTAGGTTAACTTAGCTTATGATTGGTTTATATTCATTTTTTGGATTCTTTAGTTTGCGTATTTAATAATTGTATAAGATATTGTAGGCGGCATTCCGGTGAGCTTAAATAATGCTTCACGTGAACAGTGGGATTATCCAAACGGCTGGCCACCACTAACACATTTGTTCGTGGAAAGTTTGCGGTTATCAAGAGATGAAAAGCTTGTTGAGATTGCTGAGAAAACAGCCTGGAAGTTTATTCGCACTGCTTACAATGGGATGATGAATCCAAAAAAGGGCATGGTTTGTGCTGTTGTTTTATATGTTATTATGTGGGTATTATTGTCACTTACTTATACTGATTTTGTAAATTTATGTAATTCAGAGCTTGACATCAACTTGGCATTTTTTCTTAAATAATCATCAGAAAAGCTTTTTTTATGCTATAAGTGGTGTGATCCATGTATAATGTAGTGTGGAGAGATAGAATTACTTTTTTACAGCCAGCAGCATGTTGGGAAAAGTATGACGTTCGATACGATGATGGTAGACCTGGCTCAGGTGGCGAATACCCTGTACAGCAAGGTTTTGGGTGGACAAATGGTGCCTTGCTTGATCTCATTTACAAATACGGGATTCCTAGTCAGTATACGGTTTCCAGCAGTAAGCTGTTTCTCTCCAAACACTTAAAGGGAAAGCGAAGTAATTCAGAAAGATGAAAAAACTTTTATGAAAGCAAGGTGGGAATAGAATTTCAAGATTCTTTTTAGAAAAGATAGCGTATTTCAAAGTTATTGGCAGCCTCCTCCTCCGTATTCTTTCATGCTGTTTACTACGCCAATGAAAGATGATGTTCAAAGAGATCACTTTTTACAGTCATCCTCACTTGTATTGTTTAACTTCTATTTCGTTCTGTTTAAATATACTTTTCTTTCTTTGTTCTTCAAGCTAATTAAAGCAGCAATGTACTCCGTTGCCTTTTCTATTACGCTTTCATGTTTTCCTTCCGAAAATTATTAATCTAATCCAGTTAATCAGGGCAATTAATTAACTAGATTGGCGAAGTACTAACCACTGCATCTACTTAACAGTTACTTCAATTGAAATGCTTTAATTCTTTTTCTGAAACTTTTAATATTGTCTTTATATATCAACATTCTTGGATAGTTTTCGTTACATTGTTGCTACTGTTCGTAGTAACTTTTTATGATTAAAAATTATTCTAATTTACTGCTGATTGGAGAGGAAAAAAAATAGTATTTATGATAATTGAAAAATTGATAGACATACCATTTCTTATAGAATAATTTATATTTATTTCATATCTGTTTCATATGATTATCGAATAAATTGAAAATGGAAAGCTTATAAAGTAAAATCATTTATTTATTACGAAATTCCTGTGTTTAAAAGTTATTTAGTTACGCTTATACATTTTCAGCAGAGTCAGTAAACTCAGGTGGATTATTTACGAGTGGGGAACAGTCCATTTTCTTGGCTGTTGCACTCCTTGGATCATTAATGTTTTGGTAAGCTTTATGAAGAGAATTAGATTAAAAGTCTGTTTGGGACTAAATTATGAATTTATATACTTGCATTTCGTAAATCTGACTTACTGCCTTTTTCGAATTTTCCATTCTAGGCTTTTGAGTAGGCATCAGCATTTCATAAAATGTTTGCTCGTGGTAATACTTTACCTATACTTTAAAAGTTTTCTCAAAGAAGTGAAACATCACTGGAGAATGATGATTAGCTGAAACAATATGCAATTTAACTTTATGTTATCAAACAGCTGGTTTCATAATACGTGAAGTGAAAAAAGCTAACATTATTGTCAAGCTATAAATGTTCTTGCAGGCTACTGACAGTTTTTGTGCTTCGCTTGAAGAAATTCCCCAATATTAAAGATGAAGAGATACAGCTTGCTGAAGCAGTTCGTCTTCTAGATAATGAATGGTAAAAAATAGGTTGCTAATTGTGATTCGACGAATGATCTTCACACATGATCACACATGATAATTTTCTATGTCCATTTTATTTCCGGGGAGTTTTTTCCCTCAAAATTTCATGCCTTTCACATTTTTCGGGTTTTATCGTCATTTTAATTTTAGCTTGTTCACCTTTTTTATTATCTCTAGTCCTCAAGAGGTTTTTTTTTGCTTGCTTCTTTAACATTATATTGGATTCATTATTTTATCTGCACTCTCATCTACTCTGTTTTACTTTTGCATGCATCATGGTCGCACAAGAGACCTTTAACACTTCTGTTACCGTATTGGTGCAATTATATGCATGAGATAAGCGTACGAAGTCTCGGCTGAGGTTTCAAAATCTTGATTGTGTTTTAATGTTATTCCCAAATATTGTGGCAGTTCTCAGTATCGTCGCTTTTAAGGGTTTTTATTTTCCTTTTTTTTTTCGCTTTAAGTTTTTTCGCACTAGCCATATATTCTTCTGCTGCAGATTTGTAGCTTGAGGAATTTTGATAACAGTCTATTTACCTATTAAACCATTATACAACAAATTAAAAAAAAATAAGGTTCTCAGTCCAATGCATTCTTTTTCTTGGACTGTTGTGTTTTTCAAATGAGCCAAAAGGAAAAAAACTAGCATTGAACTCAAGTATTTCCCTGCTGGTGACTAAGTAAATATTTCTTGCTTTCCTTATCTTCGTTACGGTAGAGAAATAGAATTGTGACTCGATTTAAAAAAAAAAATTAATTACTTTTGAAGATCTTCTTTCAAAGTTTTTAAATCCTGCTATTTATTGGATTTGAAAATTTGCTCAGCTTATTGCAAAGTGAAATGCTCAATGTCCACATCGTTTTTATTTGTTCCTCTGCTGGAAATTTTTTTCTTTTCTTCTTTCAATTTGTTCGAAACTTTTCCAGTATGATTTCTGATTTTTAATTTTGAAATTTCATGCAAATCTGTGTAGAAACATCTTTAACGGCAATGATTTTCTAATTAATGAACTGCAATGTAGATTTTTTTTTGAGATCATCAGAGTAAACTTGACAGATGGTAAACCTCTGAATGGTGCCGAGATTTAGATGTGATTGTGCGCTTCTTATGAAAAGATTTGAGAACTTACCAACTATGATAATGAACAAAAACCCGTGTTATAATCCGAATTACGTTCTTATATTCATTCCAATTCCGTTTGAAATAATATATGCTTCTAAAAATTGGTGAAGAAATCGACTGAGCTAAGAAAAAATAGCAAAAATTGGGTGAAATGAATCTAATAGTAAGAAGTTTGGCAAATCTCCACTAGCATAGATTGTTGCTGGAAAAGTTAACAAATATTTACCCCCTGGAATTTTCTACATTCAAAAGCTATATTAATTTTATTTATCTGGAAACAAAAACTTATCTTTTTTCATTTTCGTTGCTGCGAAAATAGCTCTAATTGTATAATGTCGAGAGCGCACTTTAGGCTTTCCATAGTTTTTAAATGCACGTGATTGTTTATTTGCATCGTTAAGTGGAGAATTCAAGGCAAGTAATTGTTCAGAAAGAATTCACATTTCTAGATTTTTTTAAGCTGCAAGCATTTGTTTTTAAAATCAGTAATCAGTAATTCTAATCATTCATAACTGATTATTTTAATTTTGTATAAATCAACTCTGTAATCCAAATCTTCAGGTCTTTTGCAAGAAGCTTCCAGTGCAAATTTAATTAAATTTTATGATAATTGCCATGAAAAAAAAGAATTGATTATACTAATTTTCATTCATCATTAACTGCATAGGTTTATTTTATCTCAGCCAACGGAAACAAGCATAGAGCTAAAACTCGGTCGATTCAAAAAAAGCTACAAAACCTGAAGTATCTCTGGTTATGAACAGGAACTTCTAATTGACCATTTCAAAATGTTGTATTTTGCAGGAAAATTTCTGATAAATTATGAGTACTACCTGAAAATTTCAGAAAATTGCCGTACATTTCTTGCATTCTTGCTTCACTTACTCACATAAACTGGTTTCATCAAAATGATGGGTGGGTCAGTACATATTTATGTCAAAACAGGACGCAACAAAACCCGTAAGCTTATATGCGTGTCTATGTGTACGTACGAGTATGCATGTGTGTTTGTGTGCGTGTTCATACACTTCATATGAGATACTTTAAATGTTGGAGAACAAAAAAGTAGAATATTCAAAAAAAAGAAGAGAGCTGTTTGAGAAAGGTAAATTAGTGGAAGAACAGGTAAATGACGAAATTTAAAAGAGTTGGAAAGTTGGAAAAGATGATACTTAAAAAGTTAAGGACAGAGAAAACCACTTCACTGAATCAGAATTGATCCAGTTTATAGTTTGAAATAATTATGGCGCGCAAATCTTTATCATTTCACAGGACTTTACCATTTCAGAGTAGAGACTTTTCAACGAAATCCGAGACAACGTCCTCACTTTATTCAGCAGATTGTATCTCCTGACAAAATTTGATCGATTTGCGCAATTTCTGAAGTACAAGTAGGTTATTTGAGATAAGAATTTCCTAGAATAGAGTCTAAAATTCTCTCAATCAATAATTGCTCTATCGATGCAATTTTCATTTCCCTTCATCTGCACCGCACAATATAATGCCTGTTTCTGAAAGAACAAGTGGTAGACAGATATGATATTATTCCAGTTATGACGTACTGCACGGTTTCTTACATTACTTATTATTCGTTTTCACGGGTAGCAAGCCGCTGTGGACCAATGATTGCTTCCTATATTGTAAGTAATGCCACTTTTTATTGTTCGAATTTATTTCGAATTCACTTATTCGAATTGTAAAATATGGACTTGCATATGGTGATATTAACTGTATAAAATGTTGAATCTAACAAACTGCTCTGAATTGGATTTACAACATGTACCGAACTGAACGGTGAAGGACGGTTCAATTGTTCTGTACTTTTATCCAAATTTTAGGATCCAATTGAAATCAGAGTAATAACGCTAAAAAGGGTAGCTTTACAAGTTCAAATTGCCCAATGATTACGCTGTGATTATGGGAGTTATTAACTTTCTTGAACGAACATGAAGCAGGTTTATCACAATCATCCTGGCTTTCGATTGGTAATTTCTTTCAATGCAATCAAGATATGACCGCCCTCATATCCTCTGACTAATTCTAAGTAGCAGATATGATTTGGTTTTTAATCTTACCTTCAACAAATCTGCTTCACTTTTTCAAAAAATAGCATATACTTTTATTGGAATTGGTGCCACATTCCCTACGTCTTTCACCTAATGAAAAATTGATTCTTTACATGATCAGAAAGTGAGAATAAAATAAGAGAAAATTATTTTTTAATCAATGTTTGAGTTTGAATCAGTACAACCTTCAGCAGAGCGGTATTGAAGAAATCAACTTTCATTAATATTCCTTCATGTTCTTGTTTAAACGCATATCGTTTTTAAGGAATTAGCAGTTTACACTAATTTTGTGTTCACTATAATGATGATATTATTTATTTTTATTTTTTGTTTTCAGTTTTCAACTTTTACACATGTTCATTTCATAAATTCTCGAAATGAATACCTCAATTCATAATTAATTGAGTTGTTTGGATATTTCTCCATAACTTCGTTCATATCTTACACGATACTTCTCGGAAACATCTGTTGGAATAACAAATAAACAGTATATCATAGAAGATCGATCTCAAAAGATGCTTGCTTAGATCTTCCAATGATGAAGTTTATTTCAACCTGAAATTCTCAAGAACTTCTCATGATACAGCTTAGTCCAATGGTCAATCTGAGAAATATCAGAAAAGTGAGATTCATCTTGCAGTGTTAAATGCTAAACCTTAAGCGGCTTATCTTTAAAATGTAGCACTTCAAATTCTGTGTAATACATAACTTTACGGTAGAAATATTGCAGAAACAGATGTTGAGAATAAAAATTTGAATTCTTGATATTCTGAGAATTCCAAAATCTCTGGGAAATTGTATATTATCTCAGGAAGTAAACTATAAGGCCCGTATTCCTAAAATGAACAGTAAATGAAATAGATTAAGTTATTTCCTGAAAAATAAGTCGAGATTGATGACAGCGAAAGCTCCGTCAATACAATCTGCATTATTGGCATGATGGCAATCTTCAGGAATTTTTTACTTTTTTAATAACATGAGCTTGGAAACTGATTTCGTTCCATGAATGGTATTGCCGGCTTCTAAATGTAAATATAATTAATCTTTTGTTACTTCCGGAAAAATGCAGCTTTATAACGGGCGGGGTGGAGCTCAAAATATGTGACAGCAGTGCAAGCATTAAGCACCGGTCTGAGTAAGATGGGACCAAGTATAGCGTCAAAAGGTTTACATGCCTAAAAACTGTTGCTGCTCTTCGATCGCTTCTGCAATAATAAGAAAAATAAAAAATAGGCATATATTTACACGATTGTAAGATTAAATTACTTTCCACAACTACAACGATCTGTTTATTCGAATATGAAAGAGCTGGAAGCAACTCGTCATCCAACCTTATTACTCATTACTTATTCTGCATTTTATTTTGTCCTATTTTTATTGGGTCTTTTGGGGAATACATTCGCTGTGCTATCTGTTATCTTGCATCCACAACTGCGATCATCTACAGATTATTTGATATCATCACTGGCCATTGCTGACCTGTTAATTATATTATTTTGCCTCCCTACCACTTTACTTAATAATCTTTTAACAGGTTATTATTGCACGTTGTTTTTTATTTGCTCATATTCAATTCCTTATTCATTTTCATTTGAATCATTTCAGTGCGCTTTTCCCACTTATCTTCGTAAAATTTGGAAAATACAAAATCAAATCAGCTAAATTTAAGATTTATTATAATAAAGTAAACAAAAATACAAAATTCACTACGAAAACTGAAGAGGTTAAGAGCATAATAATTGGGTGATTGGCTAGTAAGTTTAAAATTCAGAAGATGCTTGACATATCAATAAAATATGGCCATTCACTGTTTTGAATGGAAGAATGAAGGTTAAACTAATGTAGTACTACGAAAGCTCAAACAGTTCGGATCATTTAACCAGAATTACTCTTGGTTGCTGGATTTCAACGATCGTCCGAAGATGCATAATAATGATCAGTTTGCACATTTTTATCAAATATTATGCAATAGTGAAGCAAAATTTGCCTCCCATAATTATAAAAGCTGTTGCTTTATTAGGAAAATCTTAAATTTCGGAAAATTTGAGTCCAAAAATAAAAAACAAGTAGTTAAATATATTTGCTGGACTTTTCCGATCATAATGTATTATATTCTGTCTCCCGACTTGAAATCTAACATGGATTGTTTAATAACTGAATTCCTTCTAGTTATATTATAAATCCGCGGATGAATGAAAATTAAGAGCATCCAAAAAGTCAGTTTATAACCTAGGAATAGCAAACTGTTTTAGTTTCTAATTGGAATATACAATCGATCGAGATGGAGTTGAATGTGGTTAAGCTGTAATTGCTCACTGAGACTAGGCACAAACGTGCTCAAATCAGAAAGTTGCAGTAGCTAATTGAAGTTTTACTTTCTTGCAAAAAATGATATTATTGTGCTGGCTTCTAGTATCGTCAGCAATGATATTTTTCAATTGGCAATTCCATAACTATGTCACTAATCAAAAGCTCGTTTTAAAACGAAGGGGGTGGTAAATTCTTGAATATAAATTACTTATTTCTATTCAGCAATCTGTTTCTAGCAACTGACAGAGTTGATATATTCTGATTCTAGGGTTTCCTTTCATCCCTTCCACACACTTTCTATTCACTGTGATCGTTAGCTGCTATATAGTTCAGTATTTTGGCTGTTACCTAAGATTTCGATCAGTAAGCTGGACTGTCCTCCATACAGTTTTTATTTATTTCCACTATTCCAACCATAAGCCGTCCATTTTGAATTTGTAGTAGTTTTAAAAGCATGTAATCATTAATTTTGTAATCCTTGAAAATCGGATGTATCTGGAAACTCTCTGTTCGTATTTTGGCCGTAATGAGTTCCGTATTAAATTACAGGTCTAATCACCTAATGTTAGCGCTTTTATTATAAATTTAAGCCCAAATTCTCCAACTTCATTAGCTTTAAGTTTTTGGATGTAATATTAGACTATTGAAAGAATTATGTCTGTATATTAAAAAGTCTTTTCCATTTTCTTCCATCACCATCTTATTGGAATAGTTGCGCAGATGGTATCAATTTAATTAAACTAAAATTCTACCCAAGACAGCAAAATTTAATCTAATTTTCTAGTTTCTGCTTTCCTGGCGTTTTATCTGTGAAGAACCACAAAACTTTTCTCCCAAAATGAACTTTTTCAGTCTTCAGCATTTCTGTAAAACTTTTATTGAGAATTGGGAAAGTTATCTTGTAACATTCTAGACCTGCACACCATCACAATGACTGATAGATAATAGCAGTAGCTATGTGCTTCTACGAGCGACACTGTCGGATTGCAACAAAATTATATAAATTCAGTTCAGTGTATTGCCAATGCTACTAATATAAAGTGTGATAAAAAAATACAAAGGATAGATAAAAATTGATTTTCAAATTGTATTAATAGCTTAATGTGTTTCTAAAGGGTTGAAAGGGCATACAGAGCAATAGAAATTTTATAGATTGTGAAAACTGTTAGAAGACATAACATGGTAAGTTGTTATTGTTGAGGAAACTGTTTGCTGAGAAATCTCTTCTTATTTTAATTTCCATATTGGATCAGCTTATTAATAACAGAAAGTCGTCGTAATCCATGGGATGAAATAAATGTGACTGTTTGAATGCTAAGGAGATTTCTTTTTTAAGAATATGCTTATGCTTGAGTGCGATATTTTGAAAATTGTTGAAGAAAGTTGATAAATTGATATGTGTAAAATAATATATCAACAATCAACACATTTTGTAATAGTTTATGGATTCAACATATGTCTCAAAAAGGGAAGAGTCATGCATGGTTGCTAAGAAAGATTGAAAATTTGAAATGGAACCGCATTACTTATCTTATAATTTTGTATTTACTGCTGCAATTTCAATTTTTATTGTACAGTCACCAATTCACCGATTTTATTATTTTTGTCTGAAAAAGTTGCATTCAACTATGAATGAGATATTTCAGAATCTTACAACAATTTTTGCTTCTCAAAGATTGTAGATTCTGGATGACATTCATTTATTTTTGTAACTTCCTTCCTGAGGAAAGGAAATTAGTTAAGTGAGAAACAAATAAATAAATAATGCTTTTTCAGGATTCGAGAAAGTTTTCAAGTATATTTCCAAAGTGTCAGCAGAAAACAGTGGTAAAATAAAATGAATTGAATAGATTGGGGAGAAAATATAAAGTTTATTAGATATTGACTGTTAAAAACGTGAAAAAGAATTCAATGCTTATACAAATAAGCCTCCATAACAGTAAAGAGAATTAAAATAATTTTAGATACTGCGAAAGAGAAACATCGGTGGAGCAAAGGTCCTTTAGCAAATGCATACTTATCAATCTTTTTAGATCTTCTTAAGTATAATGCAACTGTATACTCTCTGTTGCAAGACCAGTCCAATCTGTCCCTTTTAAATATTGTATAGAATTCATTGAGAATAGGACTATTATAAAGGTGCACTTCCTGAGAACCTTTTCTTTATAAAGAAAAAGCATTGTTTTAAATTGATTTCAATACTTTTAGCGATATTAATTTCAAATAAGATGCGTGAAATTAGCGATCTATGAAAATTTTTAGAATGGCAACTTGGAGCGATAGGATGCAAAGTGTCAACCTGGATTAATTCGACAACTTCCTGCGCCTCCATTTTTACTGTAGTTGCCATTGCAGCGGATCGTTACTTGGCGATTTGTCATACAATGAAATATGCTGTGTGGGATTCCCGATGGACAATTTATGTGATAGCAGGGATATGGATGCTCAGCGGTATTCTCGCCGCACCAACCTTGGCCATCTATGATGAGGTTCTTCGATATAAGGATTTTTGCATCATTTCTTATTTCAGCGGAAAACTTTAATCCAACTATTTTGCCGGGAAAAACAATATTGAATTACAATATTGAATGTAAAAATTAATCAGTGCTTTTTCAATTGTTACAACTGGGTAGTAGCTGTAATACGGGAAATTTTGGCGAGTAAATCAAGTACCGAAAATAATACATAGAAACAATACTTGCTTCAGATATTGTTTACATTGGACCCACCGAATGGTACCTTGGTAGCACGACTATGCATCGCAACACAAGATGAAACAATAAATTTTATTATCGTAAACTTACTGCTCGCATTTATTATTCCATTTATTCTGATCTCGGCACTTTATACGCGTATTTTCATTACTATATCAAATCATCAGAGTTTGGCTGTGAATTCCAAGGTAATATCAATTCCTGAAGACTTCATGGTAAAATTTTAGAAAATCTTGATTAAAATTTGATTTTCAGATTCGTGATGAGCGTGCCAAATTGAGAGTTGCGCGAATGATGTTCACAGTTACTATTGTTTTCGCATTATGCTGGCTTCCTTTATATGGTTTGATGATTTAGCGTATTGCTGAACAGTAATTTATAATTTTAATCATAAATTCAATCTTTTTCTGTCACAAAAGGCAGCAGTTTGAGTAAAATAGTTCTGACGTCCTTCTGATGATTGAAGTAAAACTTCCGTTTAGTAGTTCTGAAGACATCCTGAAAAACGTGCGACATTTTCGAGTGTGATATTTTCACGTAAATTCGAATTTAATTTAAGCTCATTACATGAATTGAGAAATTTGCAAATTTTGCATATTACAGGGATATATTCCTATTTTTTCCTTGTGAAAGACTACAATACATCAACATTTCAATTTGCGTCCCAAGTACTACGCCCAATTTTCCAGTGGCTATCGCTCTTGTCATCATCATTAAATCCCCTTATCTACATTGTCTACAGTCAAAAGTATCGACGCGCATTCCGCCAACTTCTTATCCTACCATGTCGCCGAAGGTATGAAAGAACACGAAACGTAACACAAAGTGCTGAAATGTTACGATTAAAATCACGTTCACGTGAGAAGGCATTACATTTCGGATGATTGAGCAGACGCACCAAATCAGGATGTGATATTGTCACCCTGCCATCAATTGCTATCCTTTCAACGTTGGACATACTGTGCTCCCATTCAGAGCGATCACGTAATCATACCGCCATTTTCTCTTAAAATTCAACAGAAAATTACTACTTTCTCGTGTCTCACATATTAAATTTTCACTAGCTATCGTTTCATCATGCATCTATTCCATGTATTAATATGCAAAAACAAGTATAACACCGTATAATTCTGTTTGATCCGCTCAATACTTTTCTTTCTTCACATTTCCATACTGTCAATAACCAATGACAACGTTATTCATGGCACCTTCAAAACTGATCTTATCGACAAAGGATAAAATAAAACGAAAAATTAGTTTAACACGACGAAATTATTATTGGCACTATTGAGCCATATAGAAACCTTTCCTACAGAAAGAGTATTTTCGCAGAAAAAGTTCATACAGTTGACGATGATAAGGCGAGTGATTTCAGCCTGGATCCTGAACAGAACATTAAACTTTCATCTTTTTGATTCCTGATACTTCCAATTTTTGTCTCTCTCCTCTTCGTTATTTGTTTGGATCATATGCATATCGCTACAAGAAGTCGTTATGTTAAGAACAATTAGGATAGCGAGACGTAGGAAATCCAAGTAATGTCGAACATAAAATCCATATAAATTATCGACATCAGATTAGCTATTCTTTCATACAATTCACGTAATCTTCAAACAATCCTTAACCCGAACCAAATGAAAATTAGCATAACAGAGCACATCTTTTTACGCTTGACTTAAGAAAGACTGCCCTAAATTTTGAAAATTTAGTGGTAATTAGTTTATTTTTAACAACATCCTCTACATTTGGATATTCAACTGGAAAAGGATAAAAGAGCATGGACAAATTGTTATAAGCAAAAACTGATAAACAGTACAACACGTTTTACGACAATTCTTTTAACTGAATTTCATACTTCCAGAAACTGAAACCCAATTAGGAGTGGTTCACGATATCAACCTATACTGAGAAGGAAATCAGTTTGCCTTCCCACAGCGATGTCATTAGTATATTCATGCATACATACCCACACATAACTTCTGTAAACTTTCTTGAAATGAAGAAAAATTACAGATTCTTAATAATTTCTGCATGGTAAAAAATTTGCATAATTTGCATAATCCGCATAAAAATCACATCTTTCGCTCAAAAGCTCATTCTCCTTGCTTGGTCTCATTCAGAGTGGTTTAGTCCTCATCTTCTGCTGTTCCTGCGCACCATCCGGTTGTTTAAAATGAATAAAAAATCAAGTTCAAAGAAATCGAAGCAAGCAAACGCGCCTTCTGGAAAGTCTGGTTAGAGTTTTTCAATATCACTTTTATGTTATTCTCAGAAAATTTATTTAGGATTGCCATGATTCGAACGCTTTCCTATTTTTTATCTTTATTAATAAACGAAGAAAAATAAACTCTAAATTAAAACATTCATTAAATTTCACTCAAATTGATGTGCAAGGTAAAAAAAAATAAATTGCCTAATCCAAGAATTGTCAAAAGAAAATATAGAAGAATTGTTTTATGTTCTGATTTTGAAATTTCTTATTTTGAAACTAAAAATTTCCTGCTGTGACATTGCAACTACTTTCACACAACAGCTTTTAATATCAGATGTGCAGAAGGAATTTTATTTAAAGAAAAAATATACCAGGGTTTTCAGCCGCTCCGGCAGCTCCTATGAGAATGAAATCGTCAATGATGAACTCGACAGCGAACCGTGAACTTACGAAAATGACACCGCGGGTGCCACGACTATCGTCATTGCGATCACCAGTGTTGCAATCATCGGGATCACAACTACCGCCACCGGTACCACAACCATCACCACCGAGACCACAACCACTGGCGCTACAAATACGACCGCCAATCGTGGGACCGCGACCACTGGTATCACTACTTCCAACTAATTCGAATGTCTGTTGAATTTTTTAATGAATCAACTAATCGATGTTAAACGAACTTTAACAACAACGCTACCTTTAGCACACATCATCTAATCGTCAATTATTGCTACATTTTTATCGCTTACAATAAATAATTCTATCAGCCCTAAAGAATTGCCTAACAATTAATTTCTTTAGGCAGAAGTCGTAACCAATGACATGCGTAACTCTGTACTGTCTGAGTTTATACCAATTTTGACCAATGAACAACGCATGGGACAGCGTCGTCAAGTTCGCACACGCACGACAAACCGTGCGTGGACTCCGTCTGAGAATTACACACGCATGTTGCTTTTCTCTGTAAACAACGTCCCATCTACACAAAAAATTGCAAGTTGCAACTATTTCGCTCAAACATTCATTTCAGCATAAAATAGCATCCTTATTCGTTTGTTACTAATTGGCCAGTAAGCCATATCTGCTTCATGTTATGCCACACAAATAGGTATCAATCGTTTTTTCGAAACAGTCAAAACAGAAAAAAAATCAATATAGAATACTCTGTTCAACTGCTAGACTCACATTACTAAGATATAAATGACAGATACTTTCTCTGCAGGTCAGTGTAAGTTATATGGATCCAACTGGTGGAAGTATGATAGTAACACGACGCCGTGAAGACGGTCAACTGGATGTCCGCATGGTTTACTCTCGTGATTTCATTGTTGCTGCATCAGCCAGTCCACTCGCGCTATTGCCACCCGCTAATCTCCGTCACATGGTTCTCGAAATGATGGAAATTATTGCAAAATTCCCCAAAAGCTACTATAATTCAATTTCTCAGAAACCGGCACCCACCAATTCAAAATAAATTCTGCTTCCGTTTACCTGCTTCACTTTGAAACACGGTCTTTTTCAACAAACATTTCATTGTTTCACAAAATTTGCAACTTATTGTAAGAACCGGAAATTTCTTATTTGCCATAGGAACACATTCGCTGCATTATTGTGATCTAAACTGTGCAAAAAGTTCACATTTGTTTTGAAAAGCTTTATCTTTATCTTTAGAAATGTGCAGTAAAGAAGCAATTACTTTATTCAAATATACAGTCACAAGAACTACAAAATACAACGTATACTGCAACAGCGGAAACGAATTGATGCATTTTCAGCTATGAAAATAAAATCCACTTCAATACCTTCACTACAGCCACTCCAAATGTACTTGGTTGTCTGAATTTAGCCAACAAAATACATTTAGCCGAAATTGAGTGGGACACCAATCGAAAGATATCCAATTCTCCAATTTATTTTTGTTGTCAAAATGCGTCAATATTAGTACCGAAAAATATCAAGAAAGCTGTTCGAATATATTAACCGCATTAATCTAACCATATAGAACGTTTCCTTACTGCACTGTTTCACATACCTTCTATGAATGGATCTGCATTTTATGTATAATATGAATAGGCAATCTCTTTTGTCCTTCCTTCTCCTCCATAAACTGGCTTTTGTATTTGTTTTTTCGACATGTTATACATTTTTTACAGGGAATCATAAAATCGTTTAACAATGTGTAACAAAAAATAAATCAAAAATGCTATACAAAGTAAGCACAAATTTAATTTTTTCAAAGAGAATTAATCCCTTGAGATTTTACAAACAGGAAAAAAAAAACCACGATTTCATTGGTTGAATAACTGAAACATTTTCAATATATAGTAAATTATGTGGAAGGGCGAAAAACAAACATTACCATGTATAGCCGTGAGATATCATTACTTCCGATGGTGATAAATTATATATGCTTTGATTAAAATCAGCAAAACGATAAGGAAATTTTCTGCTCATTTCTGAACATGTGTAGCAAAAGTAAAAACAATTGCTAATTGAAAAATCCGTGAAGTTGCTCAAATTCTGTGAATCAAATTTAGTTGCTAAGCTTTCCTTCTAGACAGCGACATACGGGAAAAAATTTTGGAGATCTTGTTTTTCTTATAACATAATGGGAAAAGGAAGCGGAGAGATTGACCTATGAAAGAGATCGACTTTAATCCATACAACCCATACTTATTTACAAGTAGAGAGCTAACAACTGGACACCTAGGAAATTTACAAAAGAAAAACTCGCTCCTCGCACTAAACCGTAATATAAGATATAAAAAGGAATAACGCTCAGAAAATCCTACGACAATTACTATACAAAGCATAGGTAAACTATAGGAAGTTTAAAAAGAAAGCAAAAAACTTCCGAAAAAATCATGTCCTGCATTACTTGTCAAACTTCAACCGTAATTTTTTTTGTTTTGCTTGTCCCTCTGAGAAAACAGAAAGATAAAGTGTTAATTGCCATGATTTCAGTCAGTTGGATAGTTATATGAAAAAAAAGTTTCTAACTTTCGTGTAAATCTTTTACTTGACCGAAAAAGGCACAAAAAACAAGTGCTTCTAGAGGCGTAATATTTGCTCAGGCTCGATGCCATATGTGTTCATTCGCCAGGCAAAATTACAGGCAAAAAATACTTTCATGAACAATTAGAAGCCAAATTAAAATTATTCTAAAAGAAAAATATCACTTGTAAGAAGAAGGTAGGAAAGCAGTTAGAAGAGTTGATGAGAAGGAAAAAGAAAAAGTTTGGAACTCATATTTCGTTAAAAAAATATACAGCTTATGAGAGTATTGATCAATATTTAACATATTAGAAAATCAAAAGCTAACCTAAGTGGCGATTTGAAGTTGTTCTTCGTATGTTGTACAGTAAACAAACACTTCAGTTTTGATCATCATTCCTTTTTCCTCACTTCTTAAAAACCAAACGGAAACATTATGTCGATCATTATTTACTGTCGATTAGTATTGAATGGAGGCCGACCATGTCCAATAGGTCCCAATTTGGTTGGAATAACGCGCTGCGCCTTTACCAAACCCATGGCTACCGCTTTATCAACAGGCAGCTGTAAATAGAAATAATAATAACTAACTATTTGGACCTGATGATATGATAATAACGCTATTTCACATAACGTTGCTGCTGAGCAATTGACGGGCGTGTTAAGTCGGCTTATCCGGCGTATACAGAATTAATAAGTGTTGAGATGTGAATATACGTGAAAGGCAAAGGGGAAATTATGTATGAAAAATGTCACCAAGGAAATCCTGGATTCCTCTCTCTTCTTAATTTTCTCTTTCTCCACCTATGTTTGTCTTTCAAAATTAGTATATTTCGTGTTTTCGCATCTCTCTTTCCCTTCTATATAGTTCAATAAACGAAATAATTTATTAGGTGATAAAAGAAACCTGTTTGTGAGGAAAAACCGAGATATGACATTTAATGCAGCTCTGTGCCTCATTAGCAACAGAGTTCTGACTCGTCCACTTTCTCTTGCACTGCTGACACTGAAATTCACCGTAGCACTTCTTCCGACCTTGATAAGGAGTTAACTCCTCATATGGACTGTTAAAACGCTGTAATTTTTTGAAATTTTAGTACTTCTTCATATAACATTTTTTTTCCCTTCTTACACTGTACGCATACTGCAAATTTTTGTGCAGTACCCAATACGGGTGAAAATTTCCAAGTTTATCATTCTGATATTATCTGCTGCACTACTAGTTGAAATTAATGTGTGAATGTGCAATCTAGCTGTTATTGTGAATGGTATAACTTGGCCACCGACAATATGACATCAAAAAAAAGAATTGGAACAAGAGAATTTGAACACTTTGAGGAATCGAAAATTTTCCGGGTTAGTAATCATTAAGGATTAAAAATACAAACCATTGGGCAATCAGAAATATAATGTCCAGTGCGATAACAAATATGACATTGATACTTTGAGGGAGGAGTTTTTTTTGGTGAGCACAGCAATTGTGTGAACTGAGCAATTTCATCCGTTGAGAATCCATCTTCCTGTGCTGCCTGTGATGGTACATTTTCGTCATTCTCGGAGCCAATGGACTGAAAGTAGGAAGTTTTTTCGAAAGTTTTCCTTAAATTTCATGACACTGAACTATAAGGCACATAATTCAGTGGCAGCCTTCTCTCAGGTTTTTTGGAGAAACGGAAAAGAAACAAGTCTTCCAAATTTCACAAAAAATTGCTTTTTCTTTTTTAGAAATCAAATCAGCAATTTACAAATATCAAACGCATTCTTAAAAATCAGAGATTTGTAAGCTCAGCAATAATTTTTTCTGGTTAAAAACAGCTCTGCTACACATAAAGAGTTGAGATAAGTAAAGCTATCTCTCCATAACTCTAAAATCGAGATAAAGTGATTAGGAGTCAAACCATGTTCAGCAACCATTATTAATACAATGGTGTTTAGTTTACAGTTGAACTTCTTCGAATTTCTCGAATTTATCGTTGTTCAATAGAGTGAAACCAGTTTAATTCAGTGGATTGAAAAGATTCTATGAAATAAATAACATTGCTATTACAAAATTAGAAAGGGAAATTGGCAGATCCCGAAAAATGAATATCATTTGTAGAAATCTTAATTTCTGAGCAGATGAGAAGCGGATAAACAGGACAAAGGGCTCAACTGTTCACTGTTTTGCATTTCTTTTGTCCCAGTAGAATATTTTTCTCAAATTTCTTAAAACTTCCGAAGTACCTTTTTGTTGTGCTCATTATAGATAACAGCTGGACCAAGCGATGTTGTAACATTTTCGGAATCGTCACAGGATACCGGATCACAAAGTGCACGCTGAACATGACTAAGCAACGGAAAGGCTTGCGGTGCGGGGCTTGATAGCGGTGTCTCACCAGTTCCAGGACTTCCATACCCGGAACTTGTTCCGCAATCAAGAATATCCGAGCCGGAGGGCGAAAAGCACAATCCATTAACGGTTCTCTGAATTGTAAGACTGGACTAGTCGCTGAGACATAAATACCCATCTACCACCCACAAAAGCAAAAGAAAGAAATCACAACTGAGAAATAAAAAAATCAATGCTTCACTTCTTATGGTACAAAACAGTGCGGTCTTAAATAATGTTACGAGATATAGCAAAGATGAGTAAGCACGGAAGAAGTAACTCGTGACTAAATCCCTCCTCAAAGTTTGGAAATTGATAAACCCACTGAAAGAAATAGCTCGTAAATCAATACCTTACGCAAAAGTGCTGCATATAAAAACGATATAATTATTTAATATTGAACTAAAACTAACTAAATTTACAAAAGGATCGAAAGTATGCATCGCTGAACTTGTTATGGCAGTCGACCGAATTTGTGTGAACTGCTCAGCGACATCCAATGCTAAGCGATCGTAGTCAAACATTTCGGCTCACTCACCTGGAAATTCACCTACAAAACTTGGAAATAAAATATTACACATAACTTTGCTATGTGACGTGTCCCTACATTTACAATATGTAAAATGTGTAAAATTTGCAATGCGACTTTACAGCACTAATAAATAAATCCGTACATAAATCTTCGAAAGCTTGTGGCACAGGATAATAATTATACTACAGAAACGCAAAATTTACAATATTCAATTCGTATTAAGACATATGAAACGTATATAGCGGAAGATGAACGATGCGCTTCTGTATGACTACTGGTTTTCCGAATGCCAGTGATGAAAATGAAGTATCTAATCTAATCATAACCTCTTCCAGGTTATCTGTCACGGTTTCATGTCGTAAATACACAAATTGGAGGTCTACTTTCCTGATAAGTGAGATAAATCTTGATCAGAAAAGTTAATTGTAAGGACTTCATTAAAACCATTTGCGCTCTCATATATTTCCTAAAGGTTAACTTTGTAACTAAATAGTTTAAACTACTCCGATTTCCAAGTTAAAATGACAGTTATCTACTGTGACGGAATATATTTTACAAAGGAGTAATCGCTTTCAGTGTGTTGTCCTGCTCTAAACTTCCTGCGTGAGCAGAATTCCGAGTGAGAAAGGTCGACATTTCACAACGACATGATTTCATCTACTTATTGCAAGAAATCCCACAAGTAGGAGGAGAGCTTTTTTTCATGTTTTTAAAGCTAAGTAAAGAAGTGTGGCGAAATGAAACTAAATTCTACCTCTTTTTCCTAATTTCGAAATTTTATTGACGGTTTTTATTTGTTGGGAAGAAAAGAAAAGGAAATGAAAGTGAGAAGTAGGGAAGAAACCATCCACTGATGAATGAGGCATTTCGAGAAAAAGCAAGGAAGCCGTGTTAGTTGCACTTTTTAAGCAAAGCAAAGCACTTCACTGCTCACTGAGAGAACCTTTACCACTCTCTCTCTTCTACTATGTTTATTCCTGCGTAATTCCTAGCAAAAAACAGAAAAAACTATTTCAGAAGTGATTCATAGCACTGCACAGTTTTCAAAATACGCAAACATATATGTATGTATGTGTGTGTGTGTGTGCTCACATATATACACGCATTATTTCACATACATGCAGATGTACCTGCCAGATGGATGTAGGTGAGGGAAAGTAGTATCCGTTTCTGTTCTGGCTCCCAAGGCTTTCTGTAGAGGTGAAGGCATGAGAATATGAATGAACTGTGGTGGTGTCCATCTATTCCCTATATGAATTCACCATCACTATCAATAGCTTGTCCAAAGGATGGAACCATAATTCAGATAAATCTTTCTCAAATATCCAACTACTGTGTTTGAAGTTCCTGCAGCAGCAATATTTTGAAAAGATCCTAATTGATAGTCTACGGAAGCCTTTAGTGGAATAAGCGTGAGAAGATCTTAGCTTTCAACTCGACGGTAATTCATACAGTAATCATTATAAATATGGTAATATAAGGTGAATAGTACGTGCAGTATGAAATCATGAAATATTAGCATTATTATTAACTGTTTTATCTTCAAAATAAGCCAGCTTCCATTCATATCAGCATGGAAAGAAGCATGAGAAAGTGCGATAATGTTCGCAAAGTCAGATCAGCTATAATCCTCACTCAATCAAGAGACATTAAGCGTACTATCGATCGGTTCTACATGAACTTCTATTCAAATCATTCGTTCCCTTTCTCAAGAAACCATGAAAGGATGCATTTTTAGCACTAAGAATACGCAAGTTTTCTTATATACGATCAAATGGCCAATAGTGAAGCAACAAAGGAATGAGAAGTTTGAAATAGGAAACATTTGAGCATAATAAACCTGCAATCCAATCCATAAATGAAAAGAGATAAACAGATAGGAAGAAGATAAGGGAAGTGAAGTCACGCTTCAGCTAAGAAAGAGACAAACAACAACTCGATACGACGATGATAATTCAGCGAATCCCACGACCAACAATAGCGCCTCCACTCCCAACAGAATTAATGATATTCGCTATTCGCTGCTTACAAACGATTATTCCTGACCTTAGTGAGGTCAGAGCATGCATGCTGACCATTCGTTGATTCTGCACAGTTTTCCAGCCAGTGCGACTAGCTTTTAGCCGAACGAAACAGTTGCGTGTAACGAAAAAACGACTTCTCCAGATTTTGTGGAGAATTAAAAAATCTGCCTATTTTGGAAAAGTCAGTAATCGATGTTTGCTGAGCTTGGCTGGCTAATCGGTTTATTGTCTACTTCTGTAATATAATCATTTCTTTTTCATCATCCAACATTTTGTTTTCACACAGCTTGAATTTATATGAGGATAAAGGCACATTCTGTTTCTTATCGGTGTTCGCCAAGTTTGACAGAATGCAGGTGTATCAAACGAGAAAGTATCAGCAGTGCCGATTTGAAAGTCCGGAAGTTCAAGTATTTTTCCAAGCACTGTTGCAACTGCGTGCAAGGTGTTTTCTTTCTCTTCTGTGTATCGTCCATCTGGAGCCGTCTGAACTTCCAAACAGTTTAAATTTACAGAGATCATTCTGCGTGAACCATATAGGAAGGCTTATGCGCAGTGGAGCTTTTTCTAAGGGAGAGAGCGTTCCCTTTCAGCAGAATAGAAAGAAGCACTAAAGGATTACGGAAGTGAGCATGACTAATGCAGCGATTCATACACATCGATGATTTACGGATAGAGCGAGAAGTTGAAGTCAAAGATCAGTAACGAACCCAATCCTTCCATATCACTGCTTTTGATAAACACGGAATAAGACAAAAATTTAGTAAAAATTCACGCTAACTGATTCAGTGACTGCTCGAATAGCACAAACAAATGACAAACTGACAAACCACTGCAGCACTTATCACTATCGAATTGATCAAAATTTTTTAACTGTTCTACTAGGAAAATATTCAGGTTGATAACTGAGCGGACATACGTAGCCGAACTGAAAAATATTCTCCGTCCTATTCTGTTGTTAACTGAAAGGTTAGGATTCATCATCCAGTTGAGGATATTATTTGTAGGAGTCGCCAGTGTTGGATTTTCCTTTTCACTGAAATTCTTGCCAACAGCATTTACACTCTAGAAGTAATTCCAAACAAAGCAGTTTGCAATGTAATGTAACAAACCACATTATTTCAGGTAACAATCCCATCGATTGTTGAAGAAAGTATGTCTATAAAGAAATAATCTCAAAAATATAACAAAAATTCCTTTTATGTCCACTGAACACTTGAAATTATTTGCTATTTTTGATTAAAACGAGTAATTTCTACAACGAAACCACGGAGAGAATATTAAACAATGTAGATTGATTGATTTTGTCTAGCTGATATCTGTTGAATTACTTTGAAACTTAATAAAACGTTCGTTAAGTCTTGTTAATGTAGCTAACAATTGCTAGAAAAGTTTGAGATCGGAAATTCAAATAAAAAAGGATTTATTATCAAAATTCTTTTGGTACATGGAACGTGGAACGAGAAATCATGATGAAAATGTTAGAATTTCTCAGAAAAAGAGAATGGATGAAACTGTGATTATTGTGTAGGTAGGATAAAATGACATTTATTAAATAATAATTTAGAAAAATGAGACCTGAACACTGATGGCAAAACTTCATAACCTAGTGATCTTCAACAAATGAAACACTTCAGAAGACACTTTTTAGGCATTATTCTGCATTATGGGTTGACATTGCAGAAATCGGAAAAGTGAGAACTGAGCTAAACTTCACAGAAATCATTTATATTTTGGCATGAACTATGCAGCCAAATTTTATCCATGTAATTTATTAAACGATGCGACATTTACATCCAATTATGATAGTGCTAAAATCACAACAATGATTTTCTTTTCAAGTAATCGATCAATCGATCGAGATTATTGATCGAGTGAAAAAGGCTTCCGCAAAATCTGAAGAGTTTAATTAGCATACTTTAACCCTGTTTCTATTTCATCCAGTCCAAACTGATCTAAAAATCTATTTTGGAATCATATAACTCAATGCTCACTGCTTAAAATCAAATAATTTAGCAGAAGCAGCATTTTGTGCTAGCAAGACAATGCAAATTCATTAGGCGAAATGTTGCATCAAGATTTTATGGTTGAAAGGTTTTGGAATGTCGTCTATTAAAATAACATTATTCAAGATATGATTTGATTGATGCTATTCTATGCTTTGCTGGATGAAACCGTTTTTTCTTTTCATGAAAAAATCTTGAAGATTTGAATGTCCTTAATCGGCAAAATAAAACACTTAATTAGCTTTAAACAATTAATCAATAAATGTAATTCACTTCACAAGACAATTGCACCTGGAAAACCGCTACAAAAAAAATCACGTAATAAACCTGTGATTAATTGTTCAAAAAAAAGTTATATAGTAAATACGTGCGATTAATTGTTATCATTCCAGATGAAAAGCAATTATGAGATCGAATGTGAAGGAGGAAAGAAAGTTCCTTAACCAAGTTTAGTCAAAATTTTCTTAAAAGAAGTTCCTGATTTTTACCGAAGTCGCACTTATCAAATTTTCCTTTTTAATTACGCTTTCTAGTCACGACCGTGGAATGGAAAACAGAACTTTCCAAACCAAATATTATAGAATAGTACGTAAAACAGTGTATCAAAACCGTCAACGAAGTGCAGCTCACTCAAATGATTTCAATTTCGATCAAGCAGTCGTGGACACAGCTGATCGAGAAATGCGGAACCGTCTCGCTAGTTTCTAAAAGCGATGACAAACCGAGAATCGAAAAACCTATCTAGAAAATGAATTTGAATCAGTATTAAGTTATGAAGAAAATTGATTTCGTAGTAGCTGCAGTCTATGAACACATATGAAGTACACGTGCACAGCAAAAACCAAGCTTACTTGCCTACTTCACTCTTGGCTTGTTGACATTCAAGGCGTTTTCGCTCTCTCAACAATATTATTAATAACGCTTAAGAACACGAAGTCGGTGCATCAAATCAATTCATACTTCAAATGTTATAGAAATAACTGTTGCTGACAATTTATTCTACTAGCAAATGATTACTCATCACCATCCACAGCTAATGCACGATGTTATCACTCTACCATTATATTTGAAAATTGATAAAGAATTCCTTTCTTCTTCTCTATAAAGAAATTCATATGATTTTACTTGCGTGTTCAAGCGGTGGTAATTATTTTGATTACCTTTCCAGCTGTTATCAGAATAACCGATTATCAATCCAAGATTTCGACCCTAACTTCAATAACTTTAACTGCATTACTAACTGTCTAAGTAAACATTACCTTTAACCATTTCTTAAGCAAACAATTTCAGGATAGGTACTGGCATATGCATCAACAACTTTCGAATCTAAATATCATTACACTTCTGATGGCACTTTAGAGGATACGGCGAAAACAGTGCCCTAAACCTGATTTTAGGGATACTTGAAGATATAGCAGAAGAGAAGAGACAAAAATCCAATCTATAAAGATAAGAAGGTTCGATAATAATGAAGCCAAAGTGAAGTACTGTGCAACTTTTACTCCTGTCACAGCTTTAGCTCGGGTGAACCGTGAACCATATTGTACTATTGCGCTGTTTACTACTCTCTAAGAATGCTTGTCACAAATTGTCATTACTAGATGGTACTGAGCGTATAATCAAAAATAACAGTAATATATTATATTCATAAGAAAACAATTAATAATAATAACTGATAATTAATGGTTGTGATGAAAAAAGCAACAAGGATAATGCCATTAATAACAGAGGGGACAATAGCGGAAGATGATAACGATAATAAAGTTGCGATAACAACTGATTCGTAATTCCTGATGATAAGTGTATGATGGCTGTGGAATGATGGATACGGTTTGAAAGAGAAAATAATGGAGTATGAGTATGTGCAACAAACTGATAATGATAATGGCAGCAAAGAAGAACGACATAGAAGGAATAAATCAAAAGTTCTTAGCACTTGCACATACTGTTCAGCTAAGTAAGATGTCACGAACCGAAAAGATCTTCCTTGATTTCGGAACGTTAAAAAAGAGAGAAGGAAGGAAGGAAGGAAGGGAAAGAAAATGGATTGTGCAACGAACTACACAGTGACATCTTACTGAATAACAGAAAGTGCATATCAATAAATGATGATGATATGCTGCTGTTGCTGCTGTTGCTTCGATAGCAAACACGGTTGTCGTTGAAGGAAACCTTTTAGGGATTATTTTATTAAGGATTCCCTATTGACAGGTGTCAAGAATGAGGAGAGGATGAAGAAGGTAAGAAGGAGGAAGATCCATCCAGAATCCGGAAAGAATGAAATTGAAAAATGGAGCTGACACGTGGACGGCTGCTTCCCATTTCTTTCTCCCTTATCCTTACCGCTTTAAATATTTCAAATAACAAGGACACATAACGGCAATAATACTTGAAATCGAAATACATCGAGTGGCCCTTTCATACCCGTCATTCTACCTCTCCAGCACTTTCACCTTCCCCTCCTTTCCCTTTCCTTCCTCTTCTTCTACTCCGTTCCCATTCCCGATTCTTCCTTCTAATCCACTTCGGGCCTCCTTCCCCTTTTCCCATTTTCGACTTCACGTTTCGTTCCGTCACCCAACAGCTATCTTTCCTTCATGGTATATGCTCACGCATTTTAGAGGAAGTCAATTGCTCGTCGTATCACCGGATCACTTCACTTCTCCTGGATCGGGTTCGTTCCTGCCGTTCTTATCATCTGAAGTATCATATCTCATTAACATAACGCGAATTTCTTTTTTCTTTTACTGTTCGTTATTTTTGTGTTGAAACAGGTTTCCATTATTTTTGGTTCAAAGATTTCAATCGAAAAAAGAATAAGATATCTGTAAGAGAAGAATGGAGGCTTCACGGAGCTGTGTAGCATAGAACAAAGTTCGAAAGTAATTTGTATATAAACGGTTTTTTAGCTACAAAATTAGCCTCAGGCAAAATTTTTCCTCATCCAGAAGATATAACCGAAGCCAGTTTCCCTACGGAATTCGGATATGATGTCAAATTTGTTCTTTTTTTTCGCGAAAAAAAGAAATCATTTTTACCAGGCCACTTCCAACACAATGTGAAATTTAAAACTTTAATATACAACTGCCATATATTTATTCCAATGATAATATCCTAAAGTGTCAATCTATGATTATTTAGCTTGAAGTTTCTTATTGCAATACTTGTAACTTGCTTACAAGAAAACAAATTCGAACGGAATGGATAAAAGGATAAGGAAAGGAATCTGTAAATTATTTAAAAGTTATTATTGAGAATTAATATGTTGAACATTTCTTTCAAACAAAAACTCTAGATTATGCTTGAAAATAAAATAGGTTTAATACCCTGTAATAAAAATTTCAATCATATTCCTCATAATTGTGCATAAGAGTACACAATTATTGATTCCGGTAGCTATTTTTTTTATAATATTGGAAAGCTTTTGAATTTTTGCGGGATTTCATTATCAATTAAATTGATAAAAATGTATCGTAACAACAACTTCCTTATTGAACTTTCATGCATACTTTCAATAAAGTTGTAGTCACTAATTAACTGAAAAATGTGATTGAACATTGTAGAAATAATAAGATTTCGAGTTACGAAACTGCATACAAGGAAAGCAGGAAGGGCTAATGTTTGATGCAAAGGAATAGTTCCACCTTATATACATAGCAGGTAATGTAGATGTTATCCCCTCTGCACCCGGTGCTTTTTCCTCTCTCGGGAAGGAAAGTACATACCTTGTAAAGCATTCATTTCATTCTAATTTCGCTCTCAGTTACTTTTAAACTTCTCATTTGTAGGGAAATGTGTTTTCAACCCCCATCTTTTTCCCATTCCTGCACCGCCCCTTCCTCATTAAATTTTCGTATTTCCCGTCCCATCCGTTTCCTCGAATCAAGCTGATCATCGAGAAACTTCAGAAACAACTTGGTAAATCATGCTGAAGTTGAGCGTATATAGCCGACTGGTGGTTATCCCAACTTGAAATTGGTCTTGAATAACTCCTGCTACTACATTGCTTACTTCATTAAACGATTTAACTTAAACGGCGATATGCCTACACTCGAATACGATCCCAGTTCTTTCTGCGGAAAGTGTGAGCTTTGACGAATAGCAACAAATCGCATATCAAGTATAGCTTAAGTGCAAACAAGCTAATTAACCTATTAAGTTAAGAGTAAAGTGAAGATGGGAAATAATTGATGGCAAAACTATCAATAAATGAATTGAACATCGTAAAACATTCCTTAGGTCAAGTGGACCGTCTTTTTTTTTCGGAAAAGCTGTAATAAATTTTTTTGGAAATCTTGAGTCTTAAATACCTTTCCTTCTTCTGATATATTCTGTGGGAAATGATAGGCGAAAAAAGCGATCTGAACACTTATCACGTTAAAATTAATTCTTCGAAATGAAGAACTTATTGTAGCAAAAATTAAAATTTATTGTACCATTTATCAAAATGAAATGCTTTCTCCTCTTCATCAAATTTCCTGGTTGCATTAGCTATTACTTGAATGTAAACTTGCTATTGCTTTTGTTTTCATTGAACAGCACAATTTAAAAAAAGGATATTTCAAAAGCTCGGAATATAAAGGAAAAAAAACAAACTGAGCAAATTTTATTCATACAAAAAATAAAAAAACCATTTGTTTAATTTCACTTATGATTTCCACCGCTTCCAATATCGTACATCAAATCAGATAAAAAAAAGATCAGTTTAGGAATTATGCATATGTTAGGAAAATACCTTAGTAGTATTTCTGTTTTTAAATGGACTCAGAATCGCTAAAAAATCAAAAACCTTCTATTAAAATGTCATGAAATTAGTAAATGATAGCTTTGCGTAATTCAGAAAGTTTTCCTTTTTGAAAATTTTCAATAAGTAATTCATATAAAAACCTGTTTCATACTTGGTTTTTTTAAATGAAGTGATAAGTTACAAAATGGGAAGGGAACAGCATTAAAACCTATAAAAATGGGTACTCGAAAATATAATGTAATAAAATAAAATAATAAAATGTAATATAAACTTTTTAATGATACTGAAATATCGTATTTATACAAAACTGTTAAAAGAACGTGGATTGAGACGACATATGATGTTCACAGCTGGAGAAGATGGAAAAAGCTAAAACAGGAGTGCACTACTTTTCCTAACAGTTTCCCTCTACTCATACTTTCTTCACTCAAATTTTTTAGAATTCAAAAAGAAATGACATCCTCACAAATCAATTTACAAATTCATTTCAACTAAAATTCTTTACCGTTATTATTTGATAAGCCCTTCCAGCCTGTATCCAAAAAACCAAAAGAAATCCCTGTTATTATTTGTTCATATTCCTTATTGACGTAAACAGCATTATTCGTATTTGTTAAAGCTGCAAAGGTAAACACTAAACGAAGGAAAACAATTAAAAAGCGGAGTTGAACGAAGGAAAACATGCATCAACTGTCACAACAAAGACAAGCGGCGTATATACGAAAAAAGAAAAATAGTTCACTTATTTACTTATTCGAGTCCGAGTCTATAAGAGCAGTGTATCATGACATTGAAAACCATGATATCGAAGAGGAGTGGAATGGTTATTCGATAAAATGAGGATCGGTGTCCTATTAGCAGTACTCGTATCACAATACTGGATTAGCGGAATAGGGTTGCGAATTCGAAAGAACCTAGCAACCTAAAAGCACATCATAGCGCTACCATATATCTATTAATAAAATTATTGAACATTGAAATCATTTTGGTCTTCCCGACAACCTAACCTAGCATTTGTCTTCCTCATAACTTCATCACTTCCTCCATTCTCGAAAAAATAATCGGGAAGTATTTCTTAATCACATAATTCGAATTATAGCTTAGAGAAAAAACTTTGCGGTTTGAGCCCTAAAATTATAACAAGATTTTCTTCAAAAAATCTTCTGCTTCTTCAAAAAAAGACGAAAACATATGACATCGGTTAAATCAATAAAACAAATTTAGTCATTGTGGTGATAATGCAGCTTATTGTATTTCACAATTAGCTACAGGACGGGGATAAATTTTCAACAGTTCAATCGATGCTTGAAGGTGAACTCACCTATGAATTGCTTTTATAAGATATTAGACGTCATTTGCAGAGCTAAACCCTGGAAATTACTCGGCTTTTGGACAAGAGATAAAAATGAGTTACGGTCAGTCGAAATGGGCGACTGGAGCTGAAGGAGGGAACACAGTTGTGACTAACAAATTAGTCCTACCGGGATTTTGCGCTCTTATCAACTTGCTTTTTACTTGAACGCACCCTGGCTCAATTTTAGAGAAGCTATTATCAGCATATTTCATCACAGTATGGCGACAAAATCACGGCAATCAGGCACAGCAGTTTGCATGGATGAAACGCTGATAACTGCTACTAATGAATTGTTACTGCTATGGCTACTTCCAGTGTTATGAAAATTAAAACCATATTAATCGAAAATGGTTTCATTTCATTTCATTATACATTATGTGCATATTTACAACACATTAATTTTACAAGAAGCGTTGCGGAATGAAATTAATGTAGTATTTTTCTCAGCAAGTACCGTGAAAGACAGCAAATCACTTCTATTTATTCAGAAATGAACAAAAAATGAAAATAAAAATTAGTTATTGATAGAAAGAGAGTCGCATGGAAAACATAAAAAAAAATTGTAGTATTATATTTACATTGTATTCGCAATATTACAATCACCATTCAGGGTATGAAAAGAGTAAATATTAGATAAAACCAAAAAATAACACAGAATAGAAAGAAATTTATATTTCATAATGGTATTAGCAGAACAAAAAGAAAAATCTCAATAATCTAATTCATAGTTAAAAGCCTAGGAAGGATTCGCCATTCCGTACAGCAACAAACTTAAGTTAACTTAAAATTAAAAAGACACGCAGCTAAATGATTAGTTATAATTATAGGAACACTGATATGCACAAATTTATGAAATCGTTAGAAACGGAGATCAGAATATGACTTCGACATCGGGAATTTCCGCCACAAACGACGAGCAAAAAAGCCACTTCTGTTCCATCCTTCGTCTGAAAAATAAATAGTGAATTTCAATTAGCTATGAATAACTTTAGGACAAATTTAAGCTAATTAAAAAATGAAATATTTTAGGCTGATTGAAATTAATTTAATATTTTTGATCGAAACTTACCACTTCGATCCTTGCTTTCCACATTATTTTGGCTCGAAAAACGCTTATTTTTAATTAAGTTGCCAACGCGTGCGCGATCCCTCATCATAGTTTGTTGGGTCTTGAACGAAGAAGCAAAATAAACATTCTTTGGGAGTAATAATCTTCAACAATCATTCCATAAAAATATAAAAATACTGAAACTATTCATGTCGAATTTTCAGCATCGATTTACTATAAAAAAAAATAAAAATAAAATTGATACCTGTGTGGCACCAAGTGTCGCCACAGGATCGATTTGTACATAAACGATACGAGAAACTTCGGCTGATTTTTGGGGTAAATTTCTGCTACTTTTGGTTTCCAAATTACAATAACTTCCTGAAAGCGAGATTGCTGCCGTGCATAATGGTAGTGTCTCGGGCTTTTCTGTATTCGTGTCTTTTACAGCTGTTAGAGATTCCTGAAAATGCCGAATTACTAAGGACTTGGAGAAGTAATCCAATGCATATAACATTAATATATAAAATTATTACCTGCAATTTTTGTAAATACAAAAATCTCGTATCAAATATTCCCAATATTGCAAGATTCTACATGAAAACATCTAAACTACAGAAAGCTTAATGCTACAGCTTACACTTCAAATGTAATATTCTGTGTCCTTATGTTTCGCAGACAATTAGAGTAAAAACTGAAGAAAGAAACTGTATTTTTATGATCCATTAAAACTTCACTCTCAAGCTCCTATCTCTCGATGGCTCCTTCATTTGTGGCACCAAGTCCATTCTCACTGATGCTGGAGAAAGACTTCCGCTTTTTTTGATAGATTGTCGATCAGGTATCACTGGAAACAAGCTGAAATATTACCTTTCAATATTAGAACATTAGAAATTATTGACTGAAAGAGCTGTCAGAATCAATATTCATATTTATACTTCATTCCAAGAAATTAAATTCTAAATCTTCTAAACCTTTCAAACATGCTGACGTGAATCAAAAAAGATAGTCTAACTTCACTGCATTGTAACATTCAGCGGCAGCTAATGTAACGGCATCTACTGGCGATTTCCGATCACAGTGTGATAGACGAGATTCGGTAACATACGAGGGACCAACAGTTGACCAAGCTGACGGTATTACCACGTTTTCAGGCAATGCTCTCCACATCGAATGGCTTAAATGAACTTTCGCCCTTTCATGAAATTTGATCCAAATTTGCCAAAAATTAGTACATTTTGTCGGAAAATTCGAAGAATTCATAAAATTATAAAATTACTACCCTCAAAATGTTAAACCAATAATTTCTATAATTTGTAATAAGTTTTCAGTACAGAATAAATCTATGTAATCATTCTCATAAATCATATCTAAATATTTTGTAAACTTCCTCATAAATTCATTCTGGTAAATCTTCGCCTACAATATTTGACACTTTTTAGGTGAATGAAGCAAATGAAAATTAAATGAAAAATAAAAAACCTAGATGGATTTGTTGGACTTGTTCTGTCATTAAAACCCGAATTTTGTCTTTCGGCTTCAAGCAAACGGGCTCGACTTTTTTTCACTGCTGATTCGATGCTGTCAATCACAGGTCCCGTACATTTGGCATCTTCTAGATTGAAATGATTTGCGGATCGTTCACCGTCATACTTCTAAGATACTCAATATAGTTCGAACGATATAATTCAAACGAAACAAACATAATATTTATTTTTTAATCACTAATTGATTATTTTCCCTGTGTTTAAACGTTCATTGTTTTTTATCTCTTATCGTTTTAAAACCTTTAAAGTACTAGAAATCACTTTGCTTTAAAACAATGAACTTAACCGAAGATAGATTAAAATCGAGAATTTTCACATACCGAAAATGAACCTGAAATCGATTTCTGCAGACTTTTCGTCAGTATGTGGCGAGCGCGTATGAGGCTAAATTTCTTGGGTGGTAATTTGATTAGACCAGGTAATCTGTTCATAGATTGCGCAGATAATGATGAAGCAAAACCTAAAAAAATTAGAATAGTGGGAGCATCGTTTAAGAACTTCATATTTTCATACCCAATTCATTTACATAACATCATAAAATTCCTAACTACAACTGAGATCATGGAAAGAATATGACAATTATTACCCATTCATAAATTAACGGATTCATAATGTTTTTCGATCCAGTCAAAAATAGGATGTAATAAACGACTTTTTTCAGTCACATAGAACTATTAAACTCTACTGAAGTACTTTCAATTCACAATTTGCCGGATCTTATTTTTGCCCATTGATCAGAATTTCGAAAGCCATTAAACAAAATACTCAAGTCCGAAAAATACACACTACTAACCTTGGGTTGTAAATTCTAGCTGCTGCAAGCCATCAGGTATTTTTTCAACTTGATTGGTGTCAACAACAGATGACGATACCGCTGCCTACAAACTTCGAAGCTAGTAAACATTTAGTATTCATTCTAAAAAAAAAATTACAAGGCAAATAAGAATTAAATTAACCGTTGTTTCGTGATGCAACGTTGTTGGTACTGCTAATTTATCCAAGGATGTCGAAAACTGAAAAAGTCAGCTATGAATATTGACGGATAAATAAATATATATATCATTTAAGTGAATTTTGTACACAGATATTCAAAAAACGATAGGACAAAAAACCATAAGTAGTTCTCATGAGCGAGGATTTGAAATGTGATTAAAACCGTCGTTTTTCATAGCATTCGATAATGCTGAGCTTACTTTACAAGCATTAAAATCATTAATCGATTTCCTCACACCGCCGATAATACGTTTTGCACGATTCCAATTTTTTTCTCGTGATGAATTTAAATATCTAGATTCCATTCCCAGTGACCTTGAACGCTTCGGGAGACGCCTATCGGAAACAATCATAAAACACGAGACATACTAAATTGAATATTTCAAAATTTAATCACAATTAATTTTCTTTTTCGTTACAGAATCGAAAATTTGCGCTTCTTTGCAGTTTTACTGCAGTAGCGATATACTTCATTTTTCCGAAATTTTAGAACTGTTCCCCAAACAGAACAAATAAGTGTGCCAAAATTGTTGAATAACTGACATAACTGTAAATGCTAGGTTTTGAAGAATAGCTGGTGGTCTAATGTCATCAAAATACAGAATACACTACTAAGAACAGTAGAGAAAACTTTTTGTATTGTACCGAGAGTATTCTGCACTAGAATAGTATTAAACCAATAATCCAGTTGATTCGGTTAGACGAGGTTTATTTCAGGAAAACTATTTAGAACTAACCCGGATTGTCCTCGAAAGCTTCCACATTCGTAATGTTTACTTCCAGTATTACTTTTCTTTTCTTGCTTCAAAAATCGCCCCTTAGTTTCCCTATCATTAACAGCACACCATTTCCGAGTACGCACAGACATTTCTCTCTAAAATTTTCAACTGTTATATGGCTTACGATATTTGTTTACTAAATATATTGATATAAACGTGACACTAAGAAATGCCAGAAATTATACAATTATGATATTTTGGCCTTCAGCAATTATCAGTATTAAATACGATGATCTATATATTGATAACTTGGATGATACAACACGACCGATGGTATTAGTACTTTTATACCTACGATTTCTTCTGATCGATTTAATCTGACCGTTCAGTTCTTTTTGTAAAAGTTCTTGAGCGAAAATCACTTATAATTCAAACAATTCAAATATAACTAACCTCTCGGATGATTTCATCAGTCAGTGGTTTTGGCCAGCTATCTGCACGTGATAAGGATTTATTTGGTATACCAGTGTTCGAGAATACCGGAAGCTTGCGATCCCTGGCGGATGAGCTAAGCAGGACATCGGATGATTTTTCCCAATGTCCGACGGATAACACGGAAGGCTCACTCTGCGAATGCAGGCATTCCTCACCATTATCATTTACATACGGCACACAACACGATGCCATCGATGGAACATTAGCTAGAAACAGCATACCCATACATATATACACACGGACACAGACACACACACACACACATAAACGTATTCACTATCCATCGCAAGAAGTAGAAGGACTCGAAACTCTTCACTTACGCTGCACTCACCCATGGTAGCTGTAGGATCGTTCTATTCAATGTCAGGAATTACATGATCACACGCCAATACTGCTCAATAAGCGTATTAGGTACTTCTATTAATTTTTCGTATCATCTCTCATCCTGCTTTAACTCTGTCCAGTTGTTATGTTCCCTAATTACGGTAGGTGTTCAATCGAATCGACCGATTTATAAATCTTTTCGATGGCACATATGGAGAATGGATTCAAGCAAGGATAGAAAGTAGTCTAAAACTACCATACGATCTTCGTATTGTTTCCCAAGTGCAATATGTAAAAGCATGATTCTGTAATTACTGTGTCACTTACATAATGGAAGAAATCTAGAATCGGTCAACACATTGACATATGAAGCTTGAGCACCAAATTGCGACACTGCAAGCAGAAACAGCATTTTGTTCAGGTAATCGATGCAGATTTCCCGGCTATAGATCCCACTCTAAGCTTTCTGGTAGGTTCGCGAAAAAATTTTGAAAAAGTTCGAAAAAGTATCAACATTACTTGACAGCTCTTAGAATAGGATCATTCTATAGATATTCAGAAGCTAAACTGAGTTGAATTAAATTGAAACAGTTGGCTGTTAAGGTAAAAATACCTGAGGTTTTTGACTTGCGGCTCGAACTTCGATGTACAATGCTAAAATTACATGAAATAATATAATAGCAAATGTCATGTTTGGCTAATTACACATCTCCAGAAACCAACAAAAATTCCAGCTTCTCAAACTCTTATTGAATATCAAGAAAGGAATGAACTTACGGAGGGTTAAAATGATTTATATCAGAGTTCTGAATGCTACACATATTGGATTGTTGGATTATCGTTTGTGAAGAAGCAGCAATCTTATCCTCATACCATAATCCATCACCTTCTTTTTGCTTCATGAATGCGGTAAGTAATCCCTAAATTAGAAGATTATATATTGTATTGTTGTTGAAAAGAATATAGCTGCGGCGTCAAACGATACATATTTTTAAACTGACGTGGTGATAGGGAGCAGATCCAAACCATGGATCAGATGTCTCATTCAATTAAATCTGATCTGTGTCCATCACGTTCTGACAGACTGCGTTCTCGGACTTGCGTCAAATAGTAATACTATCGCATTCCACCGCCGTTTGAATAACCTAAAAAGTTACTGAAAAATAAAATTTATAAACTGGGATAAAGCACGAGAACAACTTACAGGTTTATTAGCTAAATTATAGTGCTTCTCGAGGAGTTGTATTCGTCCACAAACCAGCGAATACATGCCGTCATCTAAACCACTTCTATCATTTGCGAAGAATTGCAACTTGTTGTCGTTGAAACAAACCCGGATGATTTCGTCCAGAAACCAGAAACCTATCAAACGTTGTGGATAACCGTCAACGAGTGCGATTCGACCATCCTAAAATGTAATAATTCTGAAAATCCTGAACCAACCAGTTCGGTAACGCAGCTTTTCCTTCTCATTCTTTGCTTTTTCTGATTTCTCTCACCTAGCAAATTTTATAGTTTAATATCAAAGAGCAGAGGAATTACTATTAAATTTCAAAAGCTAACATGTATATGCAATCGAACTTCGCAATTTAATGATTCATGTGCGCGACTTGTTTCGGGTGCACCAACTAGTTGTGCATAAAATAGTGAACCTGCAAATTCAAACACATATTTATAAAATAATGAAGAAAAAGATAGTACAGGAAATGCAGAATGAAAAAAAAGTAAGATGTTGATTATTACTGATATTACTGGGAAAAATCACACAGGCAGTGGATTCATAATTGCTCCTAGTTCTTATAATTAATAGGACCAGATTATACTACCCCTT
The DNA here is from genome assembly GCA_013365365.1 of Cruorifilaria tuberocauda. NCBI lineage: Eukaryota > Metazoa > Nematoda > Chromadorea > Rhabditida > Onchocercidae > Cruorifilaria > Cruorifilaria tuberocauda. Next base: position 51,627 of record JABVXU010000125.1, on the reverse strand, counting down.
TACCAGGATTTTTTTTTGCTTGATTTTGTAGTGAACACCGTTGTGATGTAAATTCTTTCAGGCTTATAATACCGCTAAAAATTCATTTGAAATTATCTGAGTAGTGAATCAAGAACTGATCTTTCCTTCAGCTATTTTACAGTGAGGCTACTTATTCCTCAGCCCAACAGAAATGAATTGTGGATTTTTTTTTTCGTTGACTAGTCAGTTTAGTGAATTCTAAGATTTTCTGTGTTCCAACTAGCTATTAATTCCCAGTGGGATATAAAACAGATAAGAAAAGTGAATAGATGAAGTCAATTTTTTTCGGGTTTGAATGCAGAAATAGAGACCGCAGATAATGTGGAAATATGACAGAACTGCAGCGCATCATGACAAAGTTATTCAAGCGATTGATTAATCTTTCAAGTGTCTTCTGCCGAGCTTTTTTGTGATATAGCCTAGCCGCAATTTGATATGCCTTTCCCGTTATCATTTTTATATCTTGTTGAGATAGACATTCTAAAGGTGGGTATTGGATGAAGTTTTTTATAAATGAAAATTCGGTAAAAGGAGAAAGCATTAATGCATTAACGGATCAGCAAATTAGATTAGTGAAGCGAATATTAAAGATATTTATTCAGCTAGAATTGAAATACAAATATCATCAAAGCACAATAATACCGAAAATTTTTAGGAAGTGTTGAATGGGACAAAGATAAATAATAACCTCTGAAGCAGGTATGATAAATCCAAGTTTCCCACATTGTCAATATTTCAGCTGCTTGAAACGAAACGGTTAAAATATCTGGTTGTGTAATGACACACATTGTATTATTTTGTTTTTTCAATTCAAAACCTGAAAAAAAATTACCATCAAAAGCAATATCAGGTTCGTTCTTAATTGATTTACAGATCAAATATCTACTGAGCAATTTTTATAGTTATGGCTTGAATTTTTTAAAAATCAAAAAAAGGAAAAATGAACCAGTTTCGAGACCCACGAAGGTACCGAGTGAGATCGCCGAAGTTTCATTATTTTTCAAACGTCGCTTATGATTTTTGTAAACATAGAGCACAACGACACTGATGTCATTCGGTTGTGAACATAACAAGTAACACCGTGTCCACTGAAGTAACATACATTAGAAAAAAACGAAAAATAACGAAGGAACTTCTCTTGTTGCTAAATTCTTTAGTGTGCTTAGACTAAGAAAGGATTTATTTCCATTTTTATCTATTCTTTAAATCGATTAATGAATTTTGAAATGAGAACCGCTTTCTTTTTAAAAATCAAACAGCTGGACTCAATACTCCTCCCCGCTTCATTGAACATAACTGATGAACCCTTCATATTCTTCACTGCTCTTTTATTTCATCACACTGGAAAATGAGCTAACAATCATACAGAGATGTAAGTCAATCAAAACATATTAAATTGATAGTATGTTAATATGTCAGAATTCTGTGTATCATAGAATTCGAAATCCAAAAGTTATTGTTTCCAGAAAAGAACTAAACGATTTATTGTATGCGTGATTCTGAAATCGATCCAAGACCTATGATTATCTCGAAGTAAGTCAATATTTTATTTTTCCTAACAATTGTAAAATCAACCAATCAACCAATCAGTGAAAGTATGCGTGATTTGTTAAATACCAAAAGTCTAATTTAGCAAGAAAATAAACAGAGAAAGCTTGGGGAAATGTGGAGGATAAAACATTAAAAATTTAATGAAGGTTGGGATGGGTAGAAATACTGGTTAGATGGGTGAAAAGAAATAGTAGAATGATAAGGTAATGCGCGATGTCACGAAATCAGGAAGTGTCAGACTACCGGGAAGGAAAAAGGGGGAGAGAATGGGAGAGGTTGAATGATTCGGGGTGGGAGATATGATGGGAAAAGATTATTGCGGTGCGCTGCTGATAGTGGTGACAACGATTTGGAATACTGCCTCTAAACATTAAAAAGAGGAAAACGAAAATCAAAACGCGTGAGTCGTAACGTTCACAACAACCAGTTCCTTCATCCCACCAATGCAATTGCTACCTTCGCTGTACGATGCGCCTTAAACAAGTTCGGTCCTCGTCATGCACATGTTAGTGACGAGAATCGCAGAAAAACATTTACAAAAACACTTCCAATTCCAAGCGTACGGTAAAACACACGCTAGACAGGATCAGGACCTTTCTCATGCCAAGGGTATAAGTCATGTATTTGAGACAAAGAAGTTACAACAGAATCATGGAAGAAGTCTCGAAAAAGACAAATTCTTTCAAAATGCTTAACAAGTGCGCTATTCTTTTCAAACAAATAAGCTTTTTCGACGAATCCTTCTAAAATCAACTCATAAATTAACAACTAAAAGCCCTTAAAATTTGAAATTTTACAAAGTCATCTCTGTTCAGAAATGTTTTATTATACGATACACTAAAAAATATCCAAAACCCATTTATTCTTAAAACATGAAAACATTAATATCAAGGCAAAACTATTAACAGGATGTCATTTCATTTCCATAAACATAAAATTTGAAAAAATAAATGGAGTAACAAACAAAAGAGGGATCAAAAAAAAATCAGAAAATTACAATATAACCATTCTCACACGTAAATCAACAAGGATTATTCCTAAATCAACACATACATTTCAACACAGAGTTATTTACATGAGCTTCTTGACAATTATATCAGCCGAAATTAAAAAGAATTAAGTGACGAATTTTCCTCTAATGAAGAATTATGTCTCGAGCGCAACAAATTGTAGCAGTGCAAACAAACTCGTACTGGTTTCGCGTTAGAAGGCAATTTAACACGCGCATCAGTGCATGAATTGCAAAATATAGAGCCACAGTTCCTAGAACAGACATTATTCCTGATTTTTTAAAACAAAATGCACGCTTATTAATGGATATTCTTCAAAATATCGGTCATAATTAACATTTGCAAACCCTCCATATAAATATGTAAGCACAATTTGACCGTCTATTCCCTGAAAAATTGTTATAAAGTACATTTTCGGACCGACCTGCAATGATGCTTCCGTTTACTCATACTGAATTGCAAATTGCAACCTTTACAATTCAAGACATTGCCATCTTTTTCCCACTCAGCTTCCGAAAGAGGCAACAATTCTTCTTTCAATTCAACTACTTTCAATTTTGATCTGAAACAATTATATTTTATTCAGACCGTCAAAAATTTTATGCACAACGTCAGTGCTAAATTCGATGTAGTATGGACTAATGACATACTCTGAGAGATGTCCTCCAAGTTCTTCTAGAGCTTTTTCACAATCCTCCAGTTTCTCACTTTTATATTTGTAACTGACAGCCAATTCTTCAAACTCCTAAAAAAATAACCAAAATAAAAAAGTCTTTATTGCAAACAAAATAATGATAATGTAACATTAGTCCATCATTAAATGTAATGATAGGTGAACGGATACAGAACAAAATACTGACTTTTTCGTATTTCATTGGTGCGATAGTTTTTTTTGTCAGTTCTTGGAAGTTTACACGTGCTGAAGAGCTTCATCATGGAAAGTGACACTCAAAATACCAAACCAGTGAACAAATATGCACCCACCGTTATTTTTAAACCAAAACAGCAATCAATATTTTAAGCAAAAAATAAAGCAGACCTGTTTTATCACAGGTAACTGTTTCAGCTTTTCATTCAATTCGGAAGTCTGACGCTGCAATTTTCCAAGTCGATCATTTGCAACTGCCAATTCCTGCTGAAAACATTCATGTACATCAAATGTTTCATTTTCACATGCGGAACATAAAGGCTTCTTTGAATTTGGAATTGAAAATTGGCACTTTAGAAATTTTGACCTTCTCACCTGCTTCTTTTCCAGTACACTCAATGTTTGCATGTACTCATCAGTTTTATCAGCTAACTCCTTTTTCAGCATCTCCGAAGTCCCAGCTTCATGTTCCAGATCCATTTCACGCATTGAATTTTTCTTATTCAGTATATCAATCACTTGCTGTTGCTGTTCTCTCTCCTCAATAAGTCGATTTGATTTAATACTAACTTCAATATTCATTTAATTATAACCACAAACGAAAACTTATGGTACATCCATGAATCTTTAATAATTTCATTATTGAAAAGAAATTTACATAATGATATCGCTTATTGGCACTGATCATGTCTTTTTCCAGCTGTCGACATTTTCCTTCCACAATACGAATTTTTTCATACAAATCAACGTTTACTTTTTTCGTATCTGCTAGTTGCTGCCGTAAAATTCGTACGGAATCTTCTTTTTCAGATACTAACTGAGCTAATTCCGCTCTGAAATGCAATTGATATTACATAGAAGTTGAACCAAGTATCTGAAACAGAAAAGTAACAAAAACAAACTTTTCCCTTTCTAGTACTTCCGCTGTAGCAATATGCTCACTAGTCACCTTGGACGCATCTTCCGCTGCAGTTTCAGCTAACTGGAAAAATTATTCTCGATATTTCAAATGCATTTATGTTTCACCGCAAAAGAAGAATTCAAAGTATTTATTCACTCATCTTCAGAAATTCTGATTTAAGATAAATCAAAGCTATTACATTCCCAAAAATTATAAAATATCTTACACTGATGCTATTAAGAGTAGACAGACTGAGTTCTTCCAGTTTCGTCTTCAACTCAGCCACTTTCAATCTATAGCGATGACACTGAATTATGAGATAAAAAAAATGAACTAAGGGAGAAAGTTCATTTGTCAAAGCTTTAAGCACAATGAATTACTGCTTCATCAAAACCAATATATTTGGAAAGATCATGGGAGAAATTTCATTGGATAAATTTATATGAAAATCTTACTCCAAATAATGATTTCGTTGTTCTAAATAATTTTTTTGATCAAGAACAAGTTCCAGTGACTTTACATCGGCCAAATCAGTTTCATTTTCATTAGTATTATTCGATATATTTGGCAGACAGACATACGCCGAGAGTTCAACAGTTCTTTAATACACTTGTTTCGCATTTCGAACATAAAGGGTCCGCATAAAAATCATGAGTAAAGAAGGAAAAATGAAAAAAACAACTGAATAACAAAGAAACTACGTCAACGGGAATTGAAACTTACGTGGGTTGGTTTCCTAGTTGTACCTGATCTAACACCAGATTGCAATCAAGAACCGAAAGTGCCATCAGTGCTCCGGATAAACCGATGCATTCGTCATGTCGGATCAATGCCCATGGTTCATAAAAGTCCCGGAAAAAATTTTGTAAAATATCATATTCTGCTAATCCACATGTCTTACGAGCAAACACAATAATACTTTATATACATATGAAATGAATCATACTTTACTCTTAATCTAAATAAAGTGTGAATCAAGATCCATTTTCATGAAGTTTTGACATCTGAAGACAACTGCAAAATATCTTTGCATGAAAACAATAAATTTTCATACCTGATGTAGCTTGAAGTGATCAAATTTTCGAAATAGCTGCCAAGTTTCTTTTGCATGACAGCTAGTCTCATGAAGGCTCGAATACGAAGCAGAGGAGTTCTGCAAATGAATTTCCGATATTGCGCAAAATATAGCGCACAAAAATACATATTTACTGTTATTCGTGATCCGATTTCCAAAAAAAAAACCTACGTGATCTTATCAAGACAGTCAATGCATTGATAACTTTCATTCATATCTGCATTTACGCTTGCAACTTTACCAAGACAGCTCCATAACTCGGAATCGGGGGCACGCAGTGCTATCATTGTTTTCTGGACTATAAAAAGGTCAAATATGGATCTATCACAGCACAAATCCAACTCTAATAATACTTATTATCTCAAATAAATCAATTGCGCAATATATAGAGAGCTATCTACAAAAAAACCTTTCAATATTGACATTATTCAAATGAATTTCTAGGGTCATCGAGACCTACTTTCATTTTTATAATGAAAAATATAAATTATCACTTAAACTTTCTCTTACAATTACTTTAGCAACAGATCCTGAAAAAAGTTTTACATTTAAAGTATAAAAAGTTCTGAAACCTGAACTTCTAAAACCATGCCATAAAACTTTTTCAAGTATGACGAAAAGGTCAGTAAGTGAACGTATCTCGGCATTGATAATACGATGTCGCGAACGCATACTTTCATCCAAAAATACGCGCAACACCAATCTAGTGATTAACAGCAAATTGGACCGTTCATAATCTAAAAACGATAAAACCTATGAAGAAAAATAATAAAACTTTTTTTAGTAAATCATCATGATTCCACAAACAACAACCATTGTTATCCGGTATAACCGATTACTCTGGAATAAACAATAATAATCGATTATTGTTTGATTAATAACAGTTATAGTTCAAAGTGAATCACCTAAGCTCACGTTTCATAACGCTGTAGATACCACTTTTTCATTGCAAAATAAAGCACATAATAAATCCATCATCAAAATTATGGAAGAACCATTGAGTCAATATATGTTAACACAGTTGTTGTCCTTTCCTTTAGGAAATTGATGATAACAATGCTTAGTAGTCAAAATCTTAACTATTGCATGGTTAATGATGAAATTTACCAATGTCTATTATACAAAAAACGATAAGACCGTAAAACGTAAAATGATAAGGTTAATCAATCTAGTTCATACTATAATCGCTCATCAAGCGGTAGTTATCATTATAATTATAAACTTTGTAAAATGTTCCACCGTTTCTTATATAATCTCTACATATAGCGACTAAATAGAGGGTGAGAATTAGCATAACGAATTTGAATCGTACATCTATTATGCTATACCTTCATTTGTCTTTCCGTTCGTGAACCGAACGGAAAAGCAAACAAATGAAGGAAATGTGAGTTCGACGTCGTGGTTAGTCTGAATTTATGCAAAAAAATAATTATAGCAAAACCTTTCGTAAGTTCTTGAGTCTCAGTAAGCGTTGTACTAAAATCGAATCCAAACAATTCCAAAACATTCATTGTAATTGGACGATTGTAATAACAAAACAAAGTAAGCTGTTACCTGAAAATAGTGAATGGTAGAATCGATTCATAATCGAATTTCCTGGTTATCCCAAAACAGAGCTAACCCTCATTTATTTAGTGTGAAACTTAACTAAACAAAGAGGAAGTGAATATGAATATTGAAAAATTTCAAATTCGATTGGAAAATTTACTGTTTTCCGATTTCATTATTCGACTTTTAATCCTAGTATTTCTACCTCAAAATTCTACTGTCCTGTCGATTCCTGGACAATTCCGAGAATATTTAAAAGATTTCATAGATATCCTGCTGGAAAAATAGATCACAAAGAACTAGAAAGGTCATCTCGTATCCCTCATAACTTCTAGAAAATTATCACATTCTTTCACAGAATCTGCTGTTACTTACAGATTCTGTGAAAGAATGTAAAAACTTCATTTCTTTGCTAACAGGATGGAAAATACAAAAGAATGGGAAAGATTCGAATAAAAAATAAGAAACGATTGCAGAAAACGCAATAAAGAAAGGAGAGATTAAGATATACCGAAAAGTCAAGTTATTGTTAGCATTGATTAAGTAAAAGAGTAAAAAGTAAAAGAGCATAGAAAAGACACAAGAGCAACAAAGATTTTTAAGAAACAATGTCATGAATCAACAAAAGATGAATCTATACCTCCACGCCACCTAGAAACTTGTGGGATATCGCATCCTGACCCAAGCAAGGGGTCAGAATTGCTGTTGCCAGGTACGATTAGCTACAGAGTACGTTGATAGGAAGGAGGCGTAAGAGTCGGACTAGTGGTGGCGCTTCCTTTGTTTCTTTGTTTCTTTGTTTCTTGTTACTTCATCTGGAGTTCCAGTAGTTCAAGGTCTTTGACCTAAGGCCATAATTGATGTACAAGTGGTGCTAATATCGACTAGTTGCATTTCCTATAATATCCATCCTTAACCAACATCATTTATCTGCTTTCATATTTCCGATGAAGCGCAGTGAGAAAGATTAGGTCCAAACACTCATCATCCCGGCGTTTCTGAAATTAGATCAAAGTATCAAGATTGTTTCAAATCATCGGTTTTATCAGGTTTCCAAATAGCTCCGCTTATCTCTAGCCCGAACACTTACTCTTGAGTCTGGACCCACGGTATTACGTATTGCTCAATTAAATTTTGTTGCTGCTGTTGCTGTGTATTTTGGTCGCAGGTCTTTAGGTTGCGTTCTGTTGTGTCATCCTGATAATCATCGTTATCTTTGCATTTTTAAGTTCCTGTAATGGTGACTATCCCTTATTTTTACTATCCCATGCTGAAAAATAGGAAGCAGTCAAACGAGTCACTGTTTAAAAGTTTTTTCAGGGAAATCTATTGTTGCTGTTACTGTAGGCTTTTCTGAAAAAAGGTTTAAAAGATGAGTAGTGCAACAATTGATGATGTTTACGATGCATGCGAACGTCTGGATAGGGCCCAAGTTAAGGTTATCTGTTAGCTTTCTCATTCATTATTCATGCATCCAGGATGTTTTCCACAATTACGAATTTATTTGTTAAATGGTTAGCCGAAAGTGTGTTGTAAGAAGCACTGCACGTTGTGATTTATTAGGCGAAATTAATATTCGTTTGAGGTGCAGACGCTTTAATAATGATGATTTAGCAAACTCGAGTTGAGTATCTCTTAGTGACATAAGAAAGGTGTTCATAAAATTGCAGAATGCCGAAGATTACAAAATTTTCATTTCGGGTACCAAAGGTAACGATGGGAAGGTGAAAAAGCTTTGTGCTCATATGATCGTTCGATATTGGCAAGATTTCACGGATCTACGAACTGTGGCATTTTATTCACTTGTTTCACTGTTGGAAGATCGAGACCCTGACGTATCTGTTTTATTGCATCATTTATTTATTGACTCGTGATTGTTAATCCCGTTTATCTTTTTGTTCTTTCAATTAAATGTCGAATGTGGTTGTAGATCCGGAAGGCAGTGATTCGCGAAGTAGCACATGTAGTCAAATCTGGAGAACTTGTTGATAAAATTGCGGATGTACTGTCGCAGATGCTGCAGCAGACGGACGAACTTCAGGAAATAGCCATGCTGACCAACGTTCTTGTTCAGTTCCTGAAATCTCATCCAAAGGGTCAATGCTTTATAAATGCAAAACGTTATGGCATACACAGATAAGAGCTTTTTGGATTGTAATAATTTTTTTGAGCTATTAAGAATTCTCCACCTTACTTCAAGGATTTTATAGAAATTTTAATGAGCAACACTCATATGCAGATGTGCTTTCTGCGATATTTGTTAATGTTGTGAAATCGGAGGAAGAATCAGTACGTTTGCGCTTATTAAAATTCATCCAGTTGCATGTGCGTGACATTCCGATTCATTTGATGAATGAGGACTTAATGTTATCCATCGAACATCACATCCGGGAGGTAAGCATACTGTTATCAAATATTTCTATTGTGGTCATTTCTGCATCATTAACTAAAAATTTATTTTTTGATTTTTTCAGGTGCTTAAAGATATCACAGCTGTAGAGTTCGATTTAATTTTTAATTTTATGCGCTCATTGGAGTTTTTCCGAACGGCAAAAGGACGCATGATATTGTACAAAATCGTTGTCGATCAAATGCAAATTAACGAACCATTTCCTGTATTTTTCTAAACAGTTCTATTAATAATTACAGAATTTACAATTAGAAAAACATCCATAAGTTACTGTTTTTTTGAAGATTGTGTCCGCGCTGATGATCAGTAATGGGAAATCTAAATTTCAAATTATATCCTTGAAATAATAAATTACCACATTTTGTCATGAGTCTACTGCAGTAATATAATAAATTCTTCACTTACAGGTTGATGATCCTCAACGTTTCGACCAGATATTATATTTCGTTGAACGAGCGCAATTATTGCTTTCGGTTGGTTCTGTAATATTAAAAACAGCGAGCTCTATTAGACAGTAGCACCGTTCACGCTCTTTTTATCCACAGTTTGCCTTTTGATATTCATGTTCCATTAAAAAATTGTGAAACTAAAAATTTAATATACATTACTCTAGGTCAATTATCGAAGTACTGAACTGGTGAACTTTATGATATCTAAAGGCATTCCTGTGCTTGAAGAAGTAGATGCAGCGTTACGCATTAGATTTTTGCGAGCTCTGGTTGAGCTTGCTCCGTTTTCGAAATCCTTAGAGCGCAGTGATTTAATGATTCTGTCAGATTATTTTTCGGTTGGTTTTAAATAAGTATTTTTTTATTCATGTTCTACTTGAATTACATCTCAGTAAGTTGGGATCATTACTGTTGGTACTACTCACAAGAAATTAATTATTTTTAATGGATTCTTAATGAATTTGGTCCAATAAATGTTTCCGATTTTTAGAAGCTGATTCCCTCACTGCCATCAGAACGTTCCGATACAAATGTGGGAGACGTGAACACTTTGAAGCAAGAATTACGTCTTAGCGAATTGGAAACAACATCTTTAGCTTTTGCATCATTCTGTAGAACAGATAAAACAGCTTTTGATTATGCATTGGAACACAACAAGGACTCAGCTAATTGGCGAAAAAGGTTTTTCTGAGTTGCTAAATATTTAACATGAACTCATTATCAAAGCTTGTATAACTCTGATCAAAGCAAAAGATACTGTGCGCCATGTTGATTGGTGTAAGGAATGATGCTATGCCGTCCTGCTTGCACTTAATTGGCATTATCTGTGATTATATGTGGAAAAATAAAGATATTATATATCGAAAGATGAAATTTAAACGCCACTATATATTTCCACTGATATGACTATATTTATCGCAGGATTTTTCAGAATCATTTATTTGGGTCGGTTGTTGCAGCAATATATCATTTCTGCCAATTCTGAATTACAAAAGATACGTAAGTTGGAACCCTCCAAACGAGATGCAAATCAACTTTCATTTCAACAAAATTCCCTGAAAATGGCAGAAAACACTCTTTATCTCACAAAAATGCTTGCTCACAAATCTCCTTCTTTTGTTTTTGTTATAACACCAAGCTGGAAGATAGAAAATAGGTATATTTTCAATTATTTGTGGTACTTTCTTAAAGCAATATTATTTTCGAAGCTGCAAATTATAAAGAATTCTTCAGAAAGCGAAACCACAAATGGGAAGATAAAACGGAGCAGAAACGAAAAAGACCTCTTCCTGATGTCTATGTGCCACCTGGTGGAAAATATAGTGGTGAGTGTTCGAATTTATTTTGGGCTCAAATTTCGTGGTGTTTCAACTTATCGTATAGTGCAAGTCTCATATTAATGTAAAACTTCGTGTTGATTTTCTTGTTATCATAGCCATCGATCAAGTTGATACAGGTGCAGCATATTTCACTAGCTGGAGAATTTCTAAATTAATTTACGAGATTTGAAACAATTCGATAAATTTTGTACAGATCTCAAAAAAAAATCGTAGGGATTTATTTCATGTGAAACAAAATTTTATGTCTTTCAGGCATGCTAAGTCGAGGTGGTAGAAAGAATAGTGCAGGAGGTCGCTTCAGTCGACGCTAGTTTTTTGTTTTATTCAAAATTATTGTTAGTACTGATCTCTACTCACTGTTATGGTTGTTCTATTTTAATTTCTTTTTTGCTGTTGTTTTTAGTCAACATGCATAGAATTAGTTATACTTGGCATGACTTGTACATAAGTGCCTATTCACAATCCATATGTTATAACTGCAATCGTTGTATTATCCAGAATTTTGATGAGCGTTCTCATTAAACTGTTCAAAATTTGAAATCACTGGTCTCCCTACTAGTTGTTGTTTACGGGCCATTTATGTACTGCACATTTTTTATTTACATATTTTTTGTTGTAGCGATATTCTTCAGCTCGATGATTATGGAACGCAATGGCTAATAAACTTTTGCAAGAGGAAGAGTATTTTTAAAATAAAAATGTCATTTTATGGCATTTGTGTATCGTCGATGTCCTTTTTTCGACTATATGCTCTAATCAGTTTTCTTACATTCTGAAATTCTCCATGATATTGTTTGTATTTGTTCACGAGTCGAATCTGAACTCCATGGTTCTTAATAAAAGATGCACCAACGAAGGGAAGATATCTACAATGTCTTTTCATAAGGCGTCAGAGCATAAGTTCGCTATTGAGATGTTCTATAACAACCAGAATACCAGTTTTTTTAGATTTCAGTTTTCGGATTTTTAAGATGAATTCATTTCGAGTCATTGCTGAGGAATTGTAACAGTCTAGGGTTCCAGAAAATGGAGATTCCTGATGGCAACATGCAAGATTGGCCTGATTCGGATAGGTTGAAAGAAGCGCTTTCATTGGCTAAGTTTGATAATTACTACACCATGCCTGGTTTGAAGTAAGCATCCATATAGTGAATTCATAACTTCGTGTATTTGGTTCTAATTTGGGTGGTTTTATCGGGTTTTGTATTGAAAGGTTTGCAGCGAAGTCGATTTATTTTGTTGCAGGGCAACTTCAGCTTTCCCTGATTTAATGGCCAGAACACTGGAGCAGAAGTTTAGCAAAACTGTCGCTCGACCGTCAGTTTCGAAGGATATGAACGGCGTCCATTTGCTCATTGTTAATTTTTATTTTCTGATAAAATTCTCTGCTTAATTGGCTGAACCAGAATTTTTAAAAAATTCTTTTAATAAAAAACATTTTTCATGGATATTGTGGATAATTTTTTTCAAAAGCAGTTTTACATTTTTGTTCATTAGTAATAAAAGGAAAAGGAGTTAAGCATGCCGTGCGTACATAATTTTATAAAAGACAATAGTCATTATGGCATTACAGTATGATGTTAATTTTAAATATTGAAAGTTTGTAGGCCGATGGGCATCTTCGAGCTGCGGTTAATTTAACTGCTGAATTGTTGACAGAAGTCAATCAAGGGTTTGGGAGGGCTGGCCAGCCTTCGAACAATACGGAATACAGTTTTAAGGTTCACTCCGTCTATTATTTATATGGATAGACAGTTTTTCTGCTGCATGTTATCGCCGATTTTTCTTCTATCCTTTTGTTATTTGTGCTTGGTTCGTATTCCCTAATAGATGGTGTAGACATGAATGGTTTTTACTGGTGTGTATACAAATATAAGCTATAAAGTAATAAAGTATAACTTACAGAGTAAATTTTTATCAATTTTTCATTTTAATTTTTGTCGTAGGTGTGGGCTTGCCGTTTGCAGTTGCTTATGGCTTTGAAACTGTACACATTGTTGAATGACGAACTGATACCATTCGAGGAACTCGATGCACCAGATATGTTCTATCAGTATTATCCCAATCTCTATCCAGGAAGTCCCAAAGGCGTGTATTCTAATATTGCAAATTATTCTCAGATTTTTATAAGTGCCATATTTCGTGACGATGGCATGTAGCGGATGAAACGATTTTGAATTTTTGAAAATTATTAATGTCATCAAATTTTTTTCTCTCTGTTCTCATCATTTAAAGGAAGAGATTGGGATTTGTTTTTTAAATATTCTAGTTTTAGGAAGTTTAGTGCTATTCAGTATGCGCTTAATCCATGCCGAGGCATTACGCTTCACTTCTAATCCATGGGCAACTTTAGAAAGAATTGACAAGCTGGAGAAAAATGTTAACAAAGTAACATACCGGTTGCATTTTTTCCCAAATTTCTTTATTTTTGCAATGAAATTAGTTGTATTAGAAAGCTGAATCAACGAAATCTAACGTTATAGGTTCTGGACAATTCAATGAACAAAAGCGAGCATTTCTTCAAGATATGGGAAGATCGTTTGTTGGCCGTGCAAAAAATGCGTGCTCGTAGTTTATTTTTTCTAAAGGTTGTTTGTTTAGCAAATTTTTTTTGAACTGATGGAGGAAATGCAATAAATCCTTTGAAAAATATTTGCAGGTCGATGATCGACCGACTGCAAAAGGATAAATCAATCATTGTATGTCAAACATGACAAATACTTTTATCAAAAATAATTTCTAGCATTATAGGAGTATTCAACATCTATGATCCTATATAATCGTTTGTCAAAAGCAGATGGGTTGAGTTGTGAGCAACGAATAGCTCTTAAACTAATGTTAATGAGAATGGCGGTGGCTATTGGTGATCAAAAGAACTTAAAATATTATTCGAATGAAATTAAAACATCAGCTTGTGACGATCAAATCTTACACAGGCATGTCGCTCAGTCGTTAAGATGTTTTATTTAGAATTCTTTGCGGCTTAGAGGTTTTCTTCTGCATAAGTTATTAAATTTCATCTTCTTCTCAGTGAATAGTGCATTTTCACGAATGAAAATTAAATATTTTAGGTGTTTGAAGTATATATTTTATGGTAACTATAACGAAGCTTACGAAACGTTGCGGAAATATCTTAATTCATTCGTTTCTTCTGAAGTGCTGTAATTTCACAGTCACATTCTTCTTATATTTGTATTAGATGAAAAGAGTACGAGAAATGTGCTTTACGTAAATTTTATTAGTCTGTTTTGCAAACCTTGTATATGCATTCCAGTAATTCACTTCCTGAATTATGTGTGATCTTTTATCTCCCGCTTGTCAATACACATGTTTAAATAAAACAACAGCATTTGAATATTTCCTTTGATTTTTCAGTTATGCAACAATATGGCGATTTGCTTATTATATAAAGGACAAGTTTTTGATGCACTGGAAATGTTAAAAAACTTACCGGGCGATCCAAACGAGCCAGTTGCAATCAATTTTTCGATCGTAGCTGAACTTTCGATTTCGAGTTCTGCACACGAGGATGTAATTCTTGTTATTCGTAATGAAATTATGCCGAAAATAAGAATACTTCGCTTAGTATTTTCGATTATTTTGGAGCTAAATCCTATAACAGTCTAAATTTTATAATGGCAACACTTCCTTTTACAGCTGACAGTTTTTGCACAAAAACTTGATCGGTTTCCGGATATGTTCGATCCAGTGACGTTGAAATTGATATCTTCATAGCGATGCAAGAAAGCTTGTAAACCTATTTTTATTCGCTATTAGAAATTTTCGAGTTGAGATTGTAATATGTGTTACTGCTTCTCCCTGTGCGGTAACAATGCTGTCGAAGATGTGCAATAAAAACCAAAAGTAGTGTATTATGAAAAGTGAATTTATTCAGTTCACGCAATATTTGACTCCTTTCATGCTTGTGGATGATTTCTGCTTAGAATAAAATAGAAAAAAATGCAGACTCAAATAAAATATGCATAAGTTTAAGACATAATTACTCCAAATTGCATTTTCGTTGGCCCTCTTGCAATAACTCCAAAAAACGTCTTCGTAAGATCTTTACATATGATGTAATGCACAGGAAATTTTTAAAAATAAATCTCGTAAACATTCCAGCACATAGAAGCAATGATAGCAACGTTACTCTGAGTGAGTATCGTTGCTACCATTTTTGATTTTGTGCATATTTTTTTACGTTTTTTACCAAATTCACAGTAACATAAAACTGTTAACATTTTTATGCAAAGCAAATGGAAGTTTCTGTTTCAATCGTCTAACTAATAGGCGAATCTAAATAAGCGGTGGCGCTTGACATGTGTTACCTTACAAAAAATCTCAAGCTTCATGCCTAACTTGGACTAGTTGTAAACTATCTATACGATCCTTACCACGTGTGAACATACAGTGGAGCGATAACTCCATGGAAGAAACAGAGAGAAATTCCTTTTGTCGCTCATACAACGCCTAATCAGATACAGCATCAGCTGTTAAAATGATTACGTCCTTTACAATGCAAAAGATACTGCGCCAAGAAGCAATAAAAAGACTTGATCGATCAGTATGAGATCTATTTTAATGAAATTTTGTCCCTGCTATTGCTTTAGTCATAAATCTAATTTTCAGAAAAAAACATGTTAAATTTCTGTTAGGCTTAAGCTTGAATTCCTTTCTCTCATGGAACAGCTCAGCTCATTCTTCGGTCATCCTTTTTTAAAACATTCCATTCACATCCTCGCAAATCTATATCCCTCGTTCGATGACCTGTGAGTCAGCTAGGCTGGAAAATCTGGAAATACCTTGAGAACAATTGAATTGCATTGGAGATGCATACCTTTCTGAAATGTGTACATCAATAACCGGTATTGCGAACATATAAGAGCTATGACCTTCAAAAATACCTATGGGCCCTATCACTCCTCCGAATTGCAAGCACAAACCACGTCACGCTGAACTGAGCTGATCAATTCCGTGTTTATTGGAAAAGTTAGAACCAACGCTGCCAAAATACTTTTTCACAGTAAGGTAACAACCATTTCTGTCTCCTTCCAGCTTTTAAGATCTAATCCTAATTTATAAGCCTATTTCTACCTTCCTAAAGTACGAATTCTAGATAAGCTTAAAACTAGTCCGATCCTAACTCCAGACTTTAATACTTTTCGAGATTGACATGCTTCTAAGGCCGGTATTGCATTTTCCAATTAGATTAGGTGGTTTTCGAAAATAAGCCAAATTTTCAAAATAAGATTGTCAGGACAATGAAATATGCAATTCATGTAATTTCGGTAAAGTTCACAACAGTGACTTTACGGAACATGAAGATCCGACAATTTTGAAAATATATTTGATTATAATTGGTATTATTTGTTGAAATTTTATAAATCGACAAGTAGGAATGCGTTCGTAGAGAGCAATTTTGGCACCCAGTCGTAATTACGAATATTTTTACAGAAATCTGGAAAATTGTAAGTTGGAATGCAATATATATGACTGATATTTAAGCGTTTTCCTTTTGATATAAAATTCCACCAATTTTTTGAATGTAAGAGTATGTGTCGCAATCGGCTAGATATAACAAAATTCAAAATGCGGTACATATTAAATAATATTATGAATAAAAAAATGCTAAACAAAGGAAATAAATAAGGTCAATGAGAATCGTTTGCTCACAGTTTGCTTCAGAGTTAATCTACAAGAGATTTTCAGGAAACAAATTCGAAGAAGTTATTCAGGATGACAGGAAAAGTACACGATGATAAACTTACCGATTGTAGCGTTACGTAAGTCATTCAAAATTTACTTAAGAACTTGATTTCAGTTTTTATCACTGTATTTTGTCCTATTCTATTTCTAATTACAATATCAAAATCAAAACATCCTATGTCTTTTTTAAAATTATATAGGAGTTATAGAAAAGCATAACAATCTTTAATAGTCAATTGACAGAACCGTTTTGTGCCAAAAAAGTCCTAATTTTGCAATATTTCCTGAACAGGATACAAAATCCTTCTTTGAAAAAAAAGTAGAAAGATAAATCGAAAATTTCAGAGTTCTAAAATATTTAAAGAAAAAATACTCCCTTCCAGAGATGTTATTATGTTATATCCATTTTTCAAAGCTTTTTTTTAAAAAAAATTTTTAAAAACAAACCAGAAAATGAGTATTTTATAATGGTATGCAAAAATATTGCCAGTAGTAAAACAATAAAAGGAAATTAAACAACTAAATTAAGCGTGCGATGTAAACCGAAAGATTTAAATGATGAGAATCAGAAATGATAGCGAAAATTCTTCAGCTTCTTTGTTTCTCTTCTTACTTTCTGATTAATTTGCTTCCACAACTTCTACTATGCAAAACACTTATTCAGTTAAGTACAAAAAGAGTTGTTTTTCAATCCATTTTAGCAATTTCATTAATAAAAACGGAAACAACCAACAAAATTAATGGATTCTATCAGTCGAATAAGCACGAAGAAGACCCCTTAATTTGTTAGTTTAACACATAAAAATCTAGAATTGCCAGTTTAGTATAAATCACAGAAATGCCGAAGAAAACAACAGAAATTTGAGTGCCTAATACCACATATGAATCGTAAAGAACCAATTAAATATTTTTAACCAGGTGTCATAATATTCTATTATGTCTTTACGAAGCTTTGCCTTTCACTGGTCGTGTGAATGCATCTGGTTGCATCAGTGGACCATGTAGCTGCAAATTAAGACAGTTAGCAAAGTAAAATCCAGGATTGATTCAACAAATCCAAGATAGTTCTTCTCCAGACTAAATGTATCACAATTAGTTCAATTCTTTTTTCAGATTTTTCAATACAATGAAACTGACATTATAGAAGATTGTTTTCTATTCCCTTTTCCGATTAAAATCTTAGGAAAAAGCATGAAATCAAAAATACGGATCCCATAACTTTTTCTTTTACAAACTCTACCGTTTTCTTGATTTACTAAGAATAGTAACAGTATGTAACCTTGCCTTATTAACTTGAAGATGATCCGGAAAATTATTATGATGACTTACTTTTTCCGGATCATACTGCGTTTCGGTAAAGCCATCATCAAGACCTGGTGATGAACTTTTTGTTGTGTGACTACCAGTTGCACGATGATACTGTTCCCGGTAAAAATCGGCAAAGAGTTGCCCACAAAGATCACGTGCCATCATACCGCCAGCATACATATCAACAAATCGCAAAAGTAATATACCGTCTGGAATTAACTGATTGAAAGAGGTTTGGTAGCGACTAGTTTTTCAATATAAATGATGTGATTAAAATCGTAGTTGCACAATAGAGTGTCTTCATAGCTTGCATGTTTCCACCTTGTATTTCGAAGAAGTTTCAGAACTTGATAGACAGACACTTTCTTAATGAAATCATACGATCCAACTATAATTTTGCCTTTTGGATAACTCTTAAATGATTTTAAGTAGCTAAATAACGAAAAATTAAAACAGTGACTTAAAATTTATCAGCGATGGAACTAATGTGAAAATGATAACTGCACACCTGGTCGCAGTGCTCTATGCACAAAACGACGTAATATTGTTTGATCCATAGGTGTTTCATCTAGCTTCATATGTAAAAGGAGTAATTGCGCTGTACGTTCCCGATTTGAGGCTAATGTGGTATTATAAACGAAGTAGATGAAGTTAAGTAATGTGGATGCAGCAACAAACAGAAACCAAAACCTATAAAATTTTGTTTTTCAATAACACCTAGTTTTAAAAAATAAAAACGACATTTCGGTAGTCCTTGACATGACCTATAAGTTAAAAGAACAGGTCGAGTTACACTCAGTTTTCCTTTACATTCCTTCTAATCATCATGAGTATCAAAATCACCATGACACCCTTAAATAATTACTAATTCAAATCAATTTTACCAGTTATTAGAGGGTATGTCTCAACTGTACGGTAATGTTCTTCCTATAGATTAGTTAAATGGGTAAGCATATGATCTGTAATTGGGTATTTTTATGACTACTGGATCAATAGATATTCGAAAATCTTGATTATTTGATAGTGACTTCATTAATTTTTCTATTTGCAAAGAAAATTAAAAACCGAACCAGATGAAAAGATATATTTTTTCATTGAACATATTGATCATTAGAACGCACTGAACTGAATAACGATGAATATTTGCTAAGCGCCGCACTTTGAAATCGCACATTGTTACACGTGGAAACACGCCGGAATCCAGCCATTCTCGGCCTTGCCATAGATCCAGTAATATCTGAGATCCTCAATTGTGTACTTGACACTTCTATGTTTTTTTTTTTTACAATTCTAACCTTACAGCACTATATAATTGCAGATCACGAAGCTTAGACTAGCCGTTAAATATTGATAAAGGAAATGAAGCCTGTATTCCAGACATTCAGAGAGAATTACCTGGAATCCCCAAAGACTGTGATTAGTACCAAGGAAATTATTGAGGATTACAAATTGGCTGAATATGTTGATAACAAAGAGTAACTTCATGAACAGGTACAGCAACGTTACATAGGAACCCAATGAGTAGCCATAATTAAAACAGAAGTAACGGTTTTGGTGATGAGGTGTATCGAATTCCAGACATTCTTCAACAAACAACGCCAGTTTTTCTAATTCCTTCTTCCGTTCATTACACTTTGATGCCCGCAGATTTTTTGCTTCTTTTACTATCGTATCCAAATCGAGACCTGAGACAAGCCAAAAATATACATAGATATCTTGTATTTATAGGATATCATATATCATGTGCTGCTAGTAACTTCGTGGACTGAAAGGCTATTTTTCCGATGAAATTTATTTTCATTTATATTTCATAATTTTCATTCATCACCTGATGTATATGAAAATCATGTCTGTTCTGATCAATGGGAATCAGGTGACTCTAATCGGAATAAAAAAGAAAGAAATTTTGAGGTTGACATTTAATATTTGAAAATTTTGAAAAAAAGTAGTAAGAATGACTAACCACTCTGTTTATTAAGAGTTTTCCACATCCATTCTGGAATGAAAAACATCAGTGCCTGTAGTACTAACATAATTGGTACCCACTGATAGTAACCAATTTCGGCTCCATGACGGTCATTCACATCCTCCGGCACCGGATCGTCAAAGTGTACCCAATAAGTATTCTGTATTGAATATAATTGTAATAACTTTTTATCGCATTGTTTATAATTGTAACTTTAATAGGTTTTATAATTCCTCGACATTTCTCATTTCAAAACGTATTTACGTGCATGTATTATGTAATTTTTTATTGTCTTATGTCAGTGGAAATATGCGTGTAGTACATTTCTATTGACAGAAAACAGTAAAAAAATTACATGATCAACACATCAAAACTAACATAATATTATCGATACAAATAGTAACAGCTCATATATGAAGTTCCTAGTCATCAACTTCAGTGTTAAGTAAATTTAAAATTTTGATAATGATTTTAGCATTTAAAACGATATTTGTTCATTTTTATAAATTAAAGCTTAGACAGAAAACCTGTATGAAGCAGTAATCTTCCGTATATTGCTCCCATCCACCTTTAAATTCCATAGGCACCCAACATTGTATCGGTGAACCTACATATCTAGAATAGACGCTTCCCGATAACTAGCACCATTAGAGTCATAGTGATTATTCCGTTTTGAATTTGCGACAAAATTTTAGCAGAAAAACTGAATTAATTTTAGAAAAATTTATAAATTAACTCACTGTTTCGCTGAGACGAGAATAGCAAAGAAAGTTAATAAAGAGCTTGTGACAAAATAATTAAGTCGGTCGATACGATCATCATATGTTGTTGGTGAAAATATCTTCAGAAATGCACTGTCCAGAAACGGTATACCCAACATACTTTACAAGCACGTTTATGGCACTTGAAATGAGATCACTTTCGGAATTCAAGTCTACTAATACTTGCTAGCAACTTTCAGTAACCATAAATATTCCGGACTGAATTTATCGTTGAATTTGAGCAAACTTGATCACTCAAGCAGCGAGAAAAAAAACTATAACTTTCCAAATGAAAGTGAATAAATTTTTAGTCGTTAACACTAAACTGATAAAACGATCTGCAAATAGCAAATAGATAAACAATATAATATTAGCCTTGTGATATGGTATTCTTTTCAAAATGAATCACTGCTATCAATTTTCGTTACCAAATTTTTCTGTCTCATGTGCCAGGCAACCGCCCGTCTTATCATAATCTATCATCCACTTTTTAGGAACTTTAACGGCATGGATCGCTCCTAAGAAGAAACTTAAAATTTCCTATCTAAATTTAGATGAATTAGGGAAATATGGTGGTAAGTTCATGTCATTTGATCAAAAACACATGAAAAGTAGAAGGATTATTAGCATAATTCCTTTCGAATTAGAGCAAAAACACAAAGATGACGATGCTCTTACATTACTGATTTAGTTAGTATTAAAGGGTGAAGAAAAATAATCTGAGATAGGCTCAGTTAGATACCACTAGTGACTAGATCGAAGAGAAATATACGAATTGGTATTTTAAGATAGAAAAGTTAGGAAGTATGAAATGGGAAGATAATGAGAATTTGTCCGATCAGAAGCTTGCAGAGAGATGAAAGTTCTGTTTCAATTTCAAAAATCCTTCATAAATTTCAATGAGTTAAGAAATTTCAGCCAAAATTTTACGAAATCTTAAGAAAAGAGAAGCAATAATAGGAAGGATGCCAAAATGATGCAAGCTTACGGGAGACAGACAACAGGGGTCACTCCAATCGCCACTTAGGTTAGTAGTAGTCGGCGACAATGGACGAGAGGCGGAAGGAAGAAAAGGAGAAGAGGTGAAATAAGATGGAGTAGGAGGGAAAAGTATTAGAGCATAGAACTACTCGAGCTATCCAGCAGTCAGCTCATCCATGCTCAGTCATTGCCTGACCTGTGCCCGTGAAGGAAGAGCTATGCGCGACCCATTCTACCGTCAGCTTAATGGGGAAAGGGGAGAGGTGAGCACAGCACACCGAAGCAGACAACCATCCACTCCACATTTAGGGTCAGAGCAACAGGGGTCAGGCGAGTCGCCCTACCCTCCTCTTCGGGCACCGACCGTCCATTTACCGTCTCGGGTAGGGAGGGTAGCGTTAAGTGAGTAATCAATAATTTCGAAAGAAATTTGGAATTTGCTGCCAAGCTAAAGAAAGTATCCGTTGTGATAGATAATCAGTTGTGTCGTGAATGAATCATATCTGAAGCAATGAAATCTGACCTGCTATTATAGCATTTCCGTTGGGCAGCGTTCACCGAACGTGAAAGTCTTACTTTTACTACCTCACCAATACTCATGAATTTTTACTT
Source organism: Cruorifilaria tuberocauda (assembly GCA_013365365.1). NCBI lineage: Eukaryota > Metazoa > Nematoda > Chromadorea > Rhabditida > Onchocercidae > Cruorifilaria > Cruorifilaria tuberocauda. The sequence goes on along the minus strand of JABVXU010000125.1, from coordinate 29,120 downwards.
CAATTCCTATCTTAGTTACTTGTGGATGATTTAACACAACAATTCCGTCTTACGTGTTAGTCAAGCTTTTATTCTTCTGCTTCTCACTGCTCAGCATTACTGAGCGTTAAAAGGTTATTAAAAATTCAGATGGATGAATTAGAGAGGCATAGAGTAGGGCAGAAAGAGAGCTAAATAGTGCTTCGGCACTATTTCCATGAAATTCTTTTTTTATTTTGCAAAAGAGAAATGTTCAGATAATAAATATTCCGTTGCCAAATATTGCGTTTTATGGTCACTCGGATACTTCTATGCTTATGCCACTCCGTAAGAGGGTAATAATTTTAAGAAGAGTGTAGAGAATTTGTACAAACTGTATTCATTAAATTAGTGGATCGTGTTTATGATAGGATAATTACTTGGAAGACATATCATAGCTAAACACAGCTCATATTATAATAGTCCATTAAGGAAAAGAGAATAAATATGCGAAATGAAAACTTGTACTTGAAATGGACTTCGGAAATCGCTCGGTATAAGATGCTTCTTTTCTTTCTCTTCTATATTTTGTTAAATTCTTTTTAAAATCTCAATTTCATTTATTCATGCTTCCAATTAGCGCATCAAGAACAAGTTTCACATGGAGCCTTATTATAATTGAACCATAACTAGGGAACGCACTACATCGAAAGTCCTTGGTTTGTACATCATACTTTTATCACAGTAGCATATCTGAAGATCGTGAAGATAAAAGAAAATTACAAGACAAAGTTTTGCTTTAACTGCGTATTTATTATCAATTTATCAGATTATTCTAGTGATGATTGGATGGACTTCGCTCCAAATTCACCGCTGACAAATCGTATTGCTAATAGCAATAATCACTCCGAAATCGAAAAACGACGCCGTGATAAGATGAATGAACTGATGGGACAACTGGCTGCATTGATACCCGCAACATTTTGTCGAAAGCTGGATAAGCTTTCCCTATTGCGACTTGCACTTGATCATATTAGTACAATGAGTATGAATGTTTCAATAGCAACTTTTAATTTAGCTGAAAAACTTAATTTGTCGTTCTAAAATTTTAAAAATAACCTATAGCAAATGTAAAAATTTTCATCTGGACTGGAAATTACGATATCAAAGAACATGAAAATTAAGAAATTTTCTGAAAAAGAGCTTCAAGATTGCGCTGAACTAAAACTGCAAGGTCAAATACCTTTTCAGGAATATCGAATGATAAAGAACTGAACTATGATTGTTGTGCGAAATATGTTACCTTCAGCGACTTGCTGAATCTTCTCAAAAACGTTTGAAATTATTATCTAAAAGCTTTTTAATTTTATTAGAACATTATCATTGATAGCAATGTGTTTCATTGAGATTTTTGTTTAGTAATTTTTTACAGGATTTGCAATTGAGAGAAATTGGAATGAAGTTCAAATTGAAGTTATTTGCAGAATGTTGAACACTTTGTAACTGTGGTCGATGTATCATCAGGAAAAGTTTTGTATGCTTCCGATGAAATGCATAAGTTTTTGGGAGAGAATGTTTTCGCTCGGTATTATTTGTAGCGATCGATATTAACATTCTCAACCGTAAGGTTGATTGTTGAGTAAAACAAAATATATATTTCACTTTTTTAAAATTATATTTCCTTAGTAATTTTTTAATTGGATTGATTAACGCCGGTAAAGAATAAGCGGATTACTGGAAATTTAAGTCCTTGAAAAATTGGGTTGGGAAGACATAATACAAAAATTTCCGAATGTAATTTTCACTTTTGAAATGTTCCACATAATAATTAATGATAATAATAATAAACTATCATTATTACTAATTACCACTCGTTTTTATTGATTAGCAATTACTAATATTATTTGTCATCTTAAGTGATTAATTTAACATTATATCGAATATATTTAATCAGAAATTGGTACGAAATATTACACCCCGTAGATGCAGCTACTTTCAAAAGGGAAACCAGTTTGGGATGCTACGAAAATGTCAATGCCAGCGACCCAGGTGTAATTTTTTTATTAAAAAACTATTGGAATTAAACTATTCATCATTTCATTGATTAATTGCTCATTTCTTCTTGCCATAATATAAGTGCTTTTTACTTCGAAAGATGATCCACAACTGGTTGCTTATTTTTCATAATAAATTCAGTTTGTGAAACAGTAAGTTCGAGCACGGGACATTATAAGCCGAAAACAGAGTGGAAACTAGGTTTGAGGCGTTCTTTCCCATGTCGTCTACGGGTTTACGATTCCAAGTATGCTGGAACTTTTTAATTATTACATAATGTAGAAATAATATCACTTCTTTCCAACTTCTAAAATAATACCATTCCTTTCCAAAGAAAAAGTTTTGAATGGTAAATGTGTTTACAGTCACGTTTCAATAATTATTGTTGCACCTGTATTATTTCTTGAGTGAATACTAATTCAAAAAAGTTATAATTGTAGGGATACGGATCACTTTGAGCAGAACTACGAGTATTTTCATTGTTACGGTTCATTACGTCGCATTGACAAACCAGCTTTGATGATGTTGCTCATCAAACTATTTTCATCGCGTAAGTAATATCTGGAATATCCAAGATCCTGAAACTTGAAATTTTTTAAATGCCGATAAGATTATTGTACATATCAGATTTAATTTCCCTAATTTGCATTTTTTGCAGGTGTAGAAGAGCGATTTCAGATAACTGTAACACCAAACGGTCGTATCATCCGTTGCGGTTCTGGGCATGCAGTTTCATAGTTTCTTGACATATTTAAATCTAGCTATTTTGTTCAAATGATTAGACCATTGTTTTTTACAAATACATGAACCTCTCTTATGTACCTACATCATGCATAACTTTTTAGACTGCCATTTATCCTGAAACATCTTCCACAAGATCTTACTGGATGTTATTATTATGATCTCATCCATGAGGGTGATCTGCTTGACGTAGCATATCATCATAAACAAGGTTTCTAATTCTTGTTCTATTTCGTAATGTTATTTAAGTTACTGCAAATAGGCTAAAATTCCTTCAAAGATCAGTGAGACCCTACTTCTAATAATATTTATTATTTATAAAACGAATTAAAATATGAAAATACGAATATCTACATATCCATAGCAAACAGAATTACTTTAATATTATGATAAAGAAAGTGAGGTGTAAAGTACCGGGAGACAACAATGAGATAACTAGATCTTTAGAGGAGAAAATTATTGGATTAAAACGTATATATTTTTCTACGCTATAATGTATAATATCACTTCCGTCATAAACCTTCTTGAGGAAATAATTTCAGTATTAAATCTGCGTGATACAAAGGAAATGAGTTACAGAATCAGGTCGGTCAATAAATACTGCATCAAAGTTAATGCTACTTGGATACCGTTTACGAATCCATGGAATCTTAAAACACAGTTTATCATCATCAACCATCGATGCAAGTGGGATATTTTCTGATTGTACTACTGAATTCCACTAATTCAACTATTCCATTAACGTTATTACTCATTTATTCATAAGTATTATAGGCGAACTATCAATAATTAACTAGAACACGATATATGCTCCCATTCAAATAAGACTTCTATTTTTAAAGTACTCTATATACAAGTGGCAATCATTTGCAGTTCAGTAAGATGCGATGAAGAATCAAGCCCGGAACAGAGTATCCTAAGACAACTATTGTCAAATAAGAGATCTCAGAGGAATTATCAGGGTATGATATTTCATGAATCTATGGAAACTGGTGGCAATAACAATATATTAGAAGGCTGTCTAAGGAAACTGGGTTATCCACAAACCAGTGCTTACGTATTTGATAATTAAATTTACAGAAACACCTGAATTAGCAGTTTTTGGTGTGGCTCGACTGGGAGAATCTGTTGCTGAAGCATCATGATGTGGCACGAATATATGTAAACTGATAGACCCGAAAACAAAAAAAATGAAGTTCTTGAACATTTATAAATTTAGCAATCGGCATTACTTACCACCACTGTTTCTTAATTTCTTAGACATTACGCTTAGTTTTCATTTTCATCCATGTAAATAAAAGTCGTTTTTTTTAACAACAACTTTCCATATGCATTTAGAAAATGAGCAGCAATGAAGATATTTATATCCCTAAGCAAGATGGTTGGGAGCAATTTTCACTGAAAAATATTAGTAAACAAAAAGAAAGTGTAGTTTTATAAATACATATAACCACTAAAGAATCATTGCAAGATTTTTTAGTAATGAAAAAGGGTCAAGAAAATAAATGAAATTTCAAATTACGATGAAACAGGCACTGCAAATAGAACAAACGCATAATGTATATATTCTAAATTTAAATTTAAAAATCTGACTATTTAGAAATATAAAAACTGTATTTAAAAAATAAAAATATTAAAAAACTTAAATTTTGGCTTGACTGGTTTTCCAGATAATTCACGAAAAAAACAGAAAAAGAGTGAATTAAAAAAAAAGAAGACATCAGAAGTACATCACTGATTTGTATAATAACAGTAAAGATTTTAAGATAAGAAATGATGCTACATAAGGATCTTTTCAATGGCATAAAAATGGTACATAAAAGCAAAACAAAATCGTTCCCACACAAAACATGAAAATTATGCAAACGATGATCACGATCAGCAAACATATTTTTTTCTGAAATAGACAAAGTAGGCAATATCTACTTTGAAATCGCAGTAAGCAAAAAGCGAAATAAAATCTCAGTTTCCTGTTACAACTGATGAAAAATTTTCGGATATGAGATCTAAAAAATAGTAATTATAATACAAACAACCTTTCGGATATTTGCCCTCATATTTTTAGCTTTGATCATATTTGTGTGAGCTTTCTGCGAATATTCCACTGCACTTTCAACATTTCGCTCTATATTATTTAACATTTCACTCTGCAAAAAAACTGAATGATCAAGCGAAGAAATCTCTAGGATGGCGATTTCTGAGGAATTACTGCTTCACGTAATGACAAAGTATAATACCTGGCTCTGGATAAGGGTTGCTAATTCGACGAATAGGCCATGCAATTCCTTTATACTGCTTTCTAATTTCATAATATCTTCATGACGTGTCTTTACTTCATCATATAGAGCCTTCTTATCCCGCTCCGCCAGTATCAGCTGGAAATAAATCAGTAGTTCATTTAACATTTAAGTTAAATATCCTTATTTATTGGCAGAAAATCATTCACAGTTTACATTATAATGTGCTCCAACAAGAAATAAAGTTTAACAAAAAAAAGCTAACCACTTTTGTGTGCTCAAATAAAGTTCCTTTTTCGATGATCGCTTCAAGATCTTCTTCGTTCACTGCGCTATCAGCTAACGGTAATATTATTTAACAGGTTACAAGTTTTCAGCATTACACTGAACTGAAGCTAAACTTGTATGTAAATAAACTAAGCTAATTTATCTTAGATATATGAGTAAACTAACTAAGCAATAAAAAAATAAATAATTTCCAAACATCATAGTATTTCTTTTGTATTATAGTGAACATAAAAATAACTAAAGAAAAGGAATAGAAACATACAAATTTTCAAGTATGACTGAATTTTCCGTTTGCATTTATCTTTGTATGTTAACTGTTCATCATTGAAAGCGATCAGTAAACCCTGGAGCCTTTTTGTTAGCGTCATTACCTTAAAATTTATATTATAATATAGAAAATCAAGGAATTATTTCGAGGCTCTGAAAATAACCACAAAAATATTTATACTAAATATCACATACGATTGATGATTCCATATAATCAAAATTTAAATGAAAATGTCATATTATATCACCTGATTTCTTCTGATCCGTGCCTCGACAGTTTGAGCATTTTCATCTGTTGATTTGTTGAATCGCCGCTCAACTTCAGCATTTAAACCTTAAGAAAGCTATAAAAACTGTTTGAAAACAAAACTTTAGGGCAAAAAATACTGTTATTGCTAAAATTTATTTACTGTCAACAATTGAATGCATTTACTTTTAAGAGCTGCCTGGGTTTTATAAAGCATTGTCGTGTAAGAAACCACTGTGTCATCTAACTGTGCATTCATTTCTGCAACTTTTTTTCAGATTATATCACTATTCCAATGGCGAAATTCCATGTGAGATCGAAAATTAACTATTCACATTGGTAAAATAATAAATCAGATCCTATCAAAAACAGCTTACAATCTTCTGCTCCAGAAATTTCAATACTGTTATTTTTCAATTTGCATTTATTATTGAGCAAGCGCCGAAAACACGCAGAAAACTGTTTTCTTAATTTGGATAATCCAAATAGATTTGCTTATTCTAAACTGAACAATCCGACCAATCAAGCAATTAATTATACATGCTATCCATTACAACAAAGTTCAAAGGTAAATTATGCCTACCAGGGTGATCACCTGGTTCAGCAATGATTTTCCAATGCCAGTCTTTTACTTCATCCAGTAAAGTTTCCATTCCATTCATATCATTTACCAGCCCATCCACATGCGTTAGGAACTTGAAACATGTGATATTTGGCAATAGGGAAAATATGAATATTTTGCATATTATGTTGAAGTTAGGAGAAACCTTTTGTCAAACTCATGGTTAGTCAGAGTGTGTCAAAAGATTTGATCAGTGCTTAAAATGATGAAACTATGGCGAAATTTTCCGTACCATATCGACCTTGCTACTACTAGCTTTGTTCAGCAAATTCATTTTCTCGGATGTTGTATCTGTCCACTCCTCATCTAGTCGTTCTACCAAAGCCGACAACGATATTTCCTTCTTAGCGCTCTGTAAATATTGCAAGGTTTCGTCTACTTCTATTTCAAACGTTAAGTTATTCGTTAATATAACTTAATTAACTTGGAATTTGCAAACTGAGAAAATATCACAACTATATAAAAATGCAGATTAACCAGATTAAACCAAAATGATCGTTTGACGATCACAATTCTTAAGCTACCCAATAAAAGATCACAAGTAATTTTCAACATTTAGCAACGTCATACCATCATTATAAAATGATCCCATTACTGTTCATGAATGAAAAATAAAAGCCATTGTCAAACAACAAATCAACATACCTGCTGCAAATCGGACAGCCTGTCTTTCATACTTAATATCTCAGATTAATTCAATCCTTAATAACATTATTAATAATATAAATTGAATTATTGCATTTGATAATATCACACGTAGCAGTGATAAGATTCTCGCACTAAGAGTAATTTGTAGAACCATTCAGCGAAACTCATCCACAAAATTTATGGATAATGTGTAACACGCTTTCAGACGATTGACAACATTTGCGACATCCGGAAGAAAGATTTAAGTAGTAAGAAGTAAATGCCGGTGGAGTTTCGGAGAACTGGAAATTTCCGACCAAACTCGGAACAACTTAAGCCGCCCGATAACACGGCATAAGACTCGCAGTCGACACCGCGACCAGGAAGCAAGAAGTATTCAAAACGCTACCGTATCACTGCCTGGTTTGCTCTTTCATTTCCACACTCACTTCTGCTTGATACTAAGAATTGCCCGAGTAAGGATGCATATCCAAAGTTCCGGTGGAGAAGATTAGCAAGTTTTCGTGGGAACCAAATGAGTATCCTGAAAGAATGATCTTATTAGTTCTGCAGCAGTTGCTCGTCAAAGAAGGGATATAGCCGGAAATAGGTGATGAAGTGTGCCATTCACCGGGATATTGCAGGAATTACTTCCGAGATGAGCGAGTATTGATGAACTTAGTTGAGAGGATGGTGAGCAGTTTCTTCTACTCAATAGGTCTTCTAATTCAGGTGTCTTATTATTAGTCGTTCCATTATTTAATCTAGACTACCTCTTAAAAAATTGGGACTTCTATTCAACTTGATATATTGTATCATGCTTCCCACAAAAGTAATTTATTTCATGATTATGTATAGAACTTATTGCTGTGACACGCGCATATTTATATTTCCTTTTATTACATGTTTTGAGCATTTGAATATAGTTTCGAGTATATTATAGAATGCTGAAACTGAATGAATTCTGGATAGCTTCTTGAGGAAAGAAACCTTCTTTGATGGTGAAGAGGGAAGTGAAGTGAAAAAGAAAAACAAAGGAAGTTGTTTAGTATGAGAGAAGAAAGAATTGAACATAAAATCAAATAGAGGTGAAAAGATAGTTTGAAAAATATCGATGAGAACAGTATCTGAACCATAAAGCTTCAGGCTTAAAAAGACAATCATATGTACAGTGTGGACAATTTACATTGGTTTCTGAACATGTCAAATTGAAGCTAAGAATCAGTCAGCAGTGGAACTTTGTGCTATCATACAGTTCTATCATATAGTTTGGACTGCATAACATGGCGAAGCAAATGTATGAAGAATACATTACAGTAGAATATATTTCTTGAATTTGTTATCCATCAGCTTTTCGTCTTCTTTACTTGATTTTTCACATTATTGAATTTGAGAAATCAGTTACGAACTTCAACACAAAATGAGCATAGTTAATTGTGCATAAAATTCTACAAAAATGATGTTTGAAAAATATTTTCAAGTAAATCTACGACAAAAGAAATGGTACTGCTTGGTATTATTTAAAATAATTGCATAAAGTAATCACTATGACTGATGTGAAATATTTCCGAGTTTGAAAGTTTGCTCAAAGAAATTTTATTTTTTCTCCATATAAAACTCTGTAAAACACAAATCGAACTCTATTCATTTATGTAATCTGATTGATTTCAGTGATACGAGAATGATACGAGAAAAACACATACCATTCGACATGTTCATATATATTAAATTTCTTACCTAATTCTGCTTCCCTCTATTCTGCAAATAAACATTTGAGAGAGGCTGAGTTCTAAACCATTCCTCCACGAAATGCACTCTAAAAACCTGGTCTATGCAAATAGACCAAATTGATCGCAGATGATGAAGGTAATTAAGGGATAATTCAAATTATTAATGTTGAATGGTCTTTTAATAGAGTGAATAAGCTGACTGAAGTTCAGCGGGAGACTTGGAACTATTTTCGCATTTATATTTTAATGAATTTCATTCAGCAAATCGACGAAAATATGAAATTCCTTGGTGTTATTATTTCAATATTTCAAACGCAGCCCGGCTGCTGTATATTAATTTGCGTATTTTGCAAGTAATGAACTTCCCAGGAAATACTTTAAACCAAGAAAGTAGCGGAATTTTGTGAAACTTGCTCTATGAATGTAGTAATTTTAAGAATTTGTAAAGATTTGCTGTCATTAAAAATCAGCGGAATAATTTTTGGGATTTACAGTCAGTTGAAAAATAAAATGTAATAATTTTTTGTTGAAAAATTATGACAAAAATATCAGTGAATTAAAGAGAAGCATGAAATTTGGAGGATTTCCTCTGTTTTTCTTAAAAAATCCTTTAAATATGTTCACTCAGATACATTTCTATTGCTGGAAGCGAAAGATTCAGAAAAGAAAAGAAGGAATTGTGATAGCGTCCACAGATTGCATGGCATGAGGTATGAAAGAGCAGATAAACTTGAGGATTTCGAAGCGTGGGTTGCAGTCGCTCTGCCGCAATAATGTTGGAACGGGGAGAGGAAGGAGTTTATTGTTGATGTTGGCGAATTGCAGATGCAGCTGTGTCTTCACGATGATCAGTTGTAACATCTCCTACAGGTGTGCTCGACAAATCTCTCCGGGCTTATTGCCTGCTTCCTGAAAGCTATCCTTACTTTGAAGCCAAAGTGATAGCTTCTCTCAGCAAATGAATGGGAGAAGAATATCTTGGAGAGGAGAACTTTAAAGAATAACGCAGGAAGAGCAGAGAGGAGAAGATCGAGATGCAAGAACGAGCAAAACCCTCTGATGAGGCAATCGGAAGAAATGTAGTTTAGTTCAGGCCATTGTAAAGCTTGCTTGCAGTAGATAGCTATCTTATTCTTACCAACATGCATAATCGATGATTTTTCAAATTAAATCTCAATATAAAGCTTATCAAAATTATTTTTCTCTCATTATTCCCATCTACCAAATGAGACTGTTCTTCATTTACCCTCCTCTTCCATCATATTCTTTCCTATATAAATGTATGGAATATTCTGCAAATATTTCTCTTTTCGTTATTGTTGAACAATCCTAAAAAATATTTTCAGCAATGAATAATAGATTTTTATGATATCATAAAAGTAGTGGTCAATTCATAATCCTGAACCAGTGGATTGATGATTGCAATTTTCAACAGTTGAAAAATCAATGTTGATTATTTGAAATTTTTTATTAGGAATTATGATTATTGCATATTTTGTCATATTCTTCCTGCTAAATCAGCCTAAATTACTGACTTACATTACGAGGTGATCCTTGGAAAATATTTATCTTCCTCTGGTTTCACATATGAATATAACTCTAAAATCTTTACGTCGATTTCTAATTAAAATGTATCGCTAAGCATCGAGAAATTTTTTTTGGTCACTGCATATCCTGCTTTTTTCTACGATAATATATTGTCGAAATGTGAAAATGGTAAACTAAATGGCCTATAATGGTCTAGTAACTACCAAATCTTGCAGAAAATTTTGGAAAAATCTATTCCTGATCTGGATTTTCATAAATTACATATTTAATTAGAAACATACTTAAATCTTGCATTAGTCATGCAGTTAAAATAGATTCCTTGCTTTAAGCATGCAGTTAAAATAGATTCCTTTATTTAAAAAATTAAAAGTCATGGATCTTCAGAAACTAAAAATGTTTACACTTCTTTATTAAATTCAATTTCGAACGTTTCTTAATCAAAAGCCATTAATCAAGTCTAGAAATCTGAATTCTCCTGGTCATGTTTATTACTCCTACTCAATACCTTATTTAGTTCTTTTTGCCTTTTGGTTTTTTTATCTGTTGATTCTTGGATCAATTACGATAGTAATTAAGACGAAGATAAGAGGAAGAAAAGGAATAATGGAGAAAATAAGTTATAATTATTAACATTGAAAACTATTTGAAATATTAGCGAAGGCTAGGGCAGGAATAGGATAAATTATCGGTTCACAATTCCGCCCAAGCTAATAATGATATATTATCAGTTACAGGCATCAGTTGTTTTGTTTTCACGTCATATTTGTTTGCCTGATGAGGCTGTAGTTAAGGATGATTTATCAATGAAATTTTATGTATCAACAGTGCTACGTTTCTTACTGCTAGCTCTTAAATAAACTCCATCATCCCTAACTTCTTTTTTATTGTTATTCTATTAGTAGAAAAAGATAATTTTCCTTTTTTTTCAGTTTCATAGGGATTATGTACAAGTGTTTGGAAAATCTAGAAAATGCCTGTGAATTTCGAGTGAATATGAAAATGAAATTTACTGCAGATATTTTTGCTTAATCTAAAAAATATCGAATCCAAAATTTGCATCTTGGAGCTCGTTCTATTTTATGTTATAAATTATGCATTTTAATTGTGCATAGAACACGAAATTTGGAATTAATGTATAAATTGATCCAAGTACTAAGAGATATTTTGAACCATAATAACATTAAAGTTTGTGTTCAGATTCCATATTAATTAATGTAATAATTTTTCAAAGTTTAGAAATAAAAGAATATTATGCTTACATTTGTTAGATTGAAAGGTTTTATGATTAACTAATATTTATTCGGTTAATATCTAAAAGTCACGGATGAGCTTTCTATTTAATCAGAAAAAATCCATCTGTAAACAATTACAGCATGGATATAGATGAAAATAAGAGATACGAAGTACCTGAATGTGACGATCACCCACGATATGGGGGTCCTCTCGGCGAGGACGATGACTCCGTAAGTATATAAAATCGATTATAATTTTTTCAGGATCCAGTATCTTAATTAAATTTGATTGTTCATTCGACCGGAAGAAATCGTGAAATTAAAATTATCAACTTAAAGTTGAATTAGTTCTTAAAAATTAATAGATGAAGAAATTCAACAGCGAAAATGATTTGTTTTATTTTGTTTATTATCATAAAGTCAATAATTCATTTAATTTTCCCTACCTAATATTACAGGAAGCCAAACGAAAAGCGGAAGAAAGGGAAATGAAGAAAGCCGAAGTGCGTAAACGTCTGGAAGAAGCTGGCAAGAAAAAGGCGAAAAAAGGTTTTCTGACTCCAGAGAGAAAGAAGAAACTTCGTGTAAGTTTTATGAATGCTACCCTTTACGGAAGTATGTCACGAAAATGATTGGTATAGAACCGAATTCACTTCTAAAATAAACGAAAATGGATTTAAAAAACTGGAATTGATTGAAATGACAAAAGACTAAGACTAAAAGACTAATTCTAAACAGAAATTTTATAACAGAAATTACAACAGATTATAACAGAAATTTAAAAAATTTTAGAAGCTGCTGATGATGAAAGCGGCAGAAGATCTGAAACAACAGCAATTGCTAAAAGAGCAGGAAAGACAGAAAGTTCTCTCGCAGCGTACAATACCATTACCGGATGTAGACACCATTGAAGATCACGGTAACATAAAATTGAATTTTATTGTTACTGAAAATCATTTTACATCAAACAATCATTTTTTCATGAAGCTCATATTAATAACGAAATTATTAAATCCATTTGTATCTATAGTTTAAATGACCATCCCTGATTTGAAAAAACTTTAAAAACTGGTGAATCTGACAGGTAAATTGGAAGCAATTTACAATCAGTTGTTTCAACATATGGTGAAGTTGGAGGAAGAAAAATACGATATTAACCAAGCAGTCATGGCTAAGGATGCTGAAGTATGTAGATTTCATCGATTTGAAAACATTTTATATATGACAGAAAAATTTAAAAATTCGACCTCGCCTTTCAAATTATCGATTTAGAAGCAAATGTTAGTGGGCTGAAATACATTAGCTATACTTTCAGATCAATGAACTTACTATTGCCGTCAACGACTTGCGAGGGAAATTCGTGAAACCGACGCTCAAGAAAGTATCAAAATATGACAATAAGTAAGATTTCGAAATGATTTACGATGAGGTTGATAAACAATTTTATTGTGGCTTAGCTGTTCTATAACCCTTACCACTGGTCACTTTGCATGCCTGTAAAGATCTAAAATAAATCTGCTGACTTGACTTAGTATGAAATTTAAATGGTGATAGTTTCAGGTTCAAGAAAATGGCGGGACAGAAAGAAGATAAGCAGGACTTCCGAGCAAACCTCAAAGTGGTCAAAAAAGAAAATGTCATTGATGACATCGTTAACAAAGTTCGTTTTTTTTCCATTTGTGAAGAAGGCAATTCTATTGTGTACAATTTGCTTGCAGGAACTGCATCAGCCAGGCGATTTTTCATTATAACTTTCTTTATCTCTTTATTTTAGCAAATGGCAAAGAAGACAGACAAGCCTGAGTGGTCCAAAAAAGGTAGTGATAAAGGTGGTGCTGAAGCGGAAGAGAAGAAGCAAGAAGCGCCGGTAGAAGAAACCACAGCACCTGAAGATGCTGCCGAAGAGGAAGGCGCTGAGGAGGGTGAAGAAGGAGGTCAGTTTATTTATTTTCTTTAAAATGAAAAAAATTATCGAATGAGATTTAAAGATCAACTATGAATTTGTATTAAAAAAGCTACGTCTAGATTCTAAGTTTCAAATCTTACCCATAATTCTTACACCATCCAAATAAACTATTTATACAAATTTTTAGATGAGGAAGCTGAAGAAGAAGAGGAGGAAGAGGAAGAATGAGTGATATCACCCAGTTTCTTGTACCATATTTACACCCGTTTTTTTGATTTCGGAACTCATGTAATTTCATTATTTTCCATCTTTTGAAACTGAATGTTGTCTGTCGTTAATGGTCATGTCTTTACAGTAAATTTATCGTAACATGGCATATCATCGTTGCAGTTACTAATTACATAAGTTGCTTCATGAAAAGCGTAATTCTCTCCTCTAGAGAAGGTCCATGCTTACATTTTTATTTTGGAAAAAAGCTGGATTATTCTATTAATAATTGCTTTCTTCCTTTAATGTTCAAGCCTACATACTAAAATCTGTATTAAAAATTTCTGATTTGAACAAAATTCTGTAAACACACGTATCTATCACGTTGAAAACGGTATCTTTTAGCAGAAGGAGACGAAATCAATTACATAAGCCTATTTTTCTGTGTAAGAAAAATTATAAATAATGCAAAATTTGAACAGAAATTAAAATTTCTCTTGCAAAATATAATCAACAAAGTTGTAAACCGTATTTAATCATATTTAATGTTTAAACATAGTTAATGCATGAAGCTTATGTTGCTCTTTCAGTTTTTCCTATTCGTAATGGGGTTGAATAGTAAAGAGCAAATGAAGAGAACGTCATACATTTCTCATACACACAGTGCTATCAAAATGAAACTGGCAGCAAGAAACTGAAGATTTGTGAGGCAGTTCCGCTAGTGAATTAATATTCAAAGTTTCTTTTTTTTTGTTTACAATAAAGAGAAGCATTTATGAACAAAACAAACTTTTCGGCCGGTAAACACAATTATCTGCCTGACTGATAATTGTTATTTTTTGAGTAGTCGCGATCCAATAACTCGTATATACAACATGCAATTTACTTAAAGAGAAAATTCGGGAGACCAGAGGAGTATTCCAAAGATAAAACAGCGTGAAAAACTGAAGAGGAAAGGAAACGATGTTTATAAGCGAGAACAAATTTAATCTGATGGATGTTGCTCTTTTGGAAGCCCACGTTTTTTTAAAAATATTATCAAATAAAAGAAAAATTTCTCAGTTCAATAACAGTCACAATAACACTTTTCTTGAAATTTGTTTAAGGGCATCGTGTGGGAGTGACCTTATTTCCATGTCATTATGCTTTTCTGTACTCTTCATTTTCTTCATCTATCCCTACCGATTCACAAAAAACTAGCAAAAATTCTGTTTCACTGTATTCTCATTGCTACCATCGGTTTTATTATCTTTACCGATACCGAAACAACCATACGCTACAACATCGTTGTCTTCCTTGCCATCAACATGGTCAAAATGTCGTATTCAAACAAACTGACCTTTCAAATAAAAAAGAGTCGTCTGAAATTCGGCACACTACATTATTACAACACACATCCCACCTATCCTACCCTAAATGACATATTATTTTCAGATCTTTCTGCTCCATACTTTTTGAAACACTATAAATAGTTGCGCATAATTCCTTCATTCACATTTATTAGTTTTATTTTCACTATTGAAAGTTGTTTCCGCTTTCTTGGCCTAAAGCACACTATCCTATATTGCTTAATTAATATTAGCAATTTTTGAATACCTGAAATCCCGAATTTAAAAATTATGAATGATAAACAAAGGAAGTTAACCGTATGACATTTTCTTTGTCATTCGCTGCAGAATGAAATGCATGATGCTATAAAGTTCCATCAGTATTTCATTTCAAACTCTTTTTAGCCTAACGTTTTCAATTACAGTTAATGAAGATGATTCCGTTATTATTTATCATTTTTTCGGGACAAGTACTTTTCGCAACCAGTAAGTTTATCTAATCAAATTCACTCTAATAAAAGGCATGCAGCATTATTCGATTTAAAATTTTGAATACTGTATCGCAATTTATAGGTCAGAATAATGGCAACCCTTATTATGGCGTACCACTTGGTGCTCTTCATTATAGTGATGGTAATACTCGAGCGGAAGCATATGCTGCTAATGAATATACCATCATTTTTCATCGTTTCACACATCGACCACGTCAACTAGGATGTATATGGTTTGATACCTTACGTATTTAAATCGTCATTCTTCATTATGAACAAATTTGCAAGAGTTCAAAAATTTTAGTAAAATGGAATGTTGCCTGAAATATATGATAGCTTTTTTCCTTCCACTCTCTCATTAAAATGATTATTAACTTCTCTAAAATAAGTGATCATTTAAAATGAAATTATCTGAAATTAGTTACTTTATTATAGGCACTTCGATGATAATCGGACCACCACGTACGACTGATCGTAATGCGGTTAATGGCAGTGTTTTCTTGTCAATCTCACAACCTGTAGTAGAATCCCAACCCACTATTAGAAAACGATTTACCCGCCAAGTGCCTTTCTCTGTGTTCGGCATACGTAATTGGCCCGTTGAATTTGATCATCTCGAACTTCGAAAAGGTTTTCTTCGAAATTTAGGAAAAAAAGTAAACAAAACTGTATTTCTAAGAACAAAATTTTAATCTTCGTATTGAAGAATAACGATTTATGGTTTTGGAAAGAACAGTGTAAGGTAAAAATGGTTTTGTTAGTCCTATAAAAACACATGGTAATACTAATCATTCAAAAAGATGGCAAAGAGTCGGTACTGATGCAGCAAAAAGATCCGTTTGCGGGCATTGAAATCGATATGAATTCATCGGAGGACTTTCTTCCGAAAACAAAAGACATCCATATTGAGGAAATCAACGATCCTGAAATTGTAGATTCATCAACGACGTTTGTTTGTTTTACATTTAGCATGGCTGTCTAACATCTCAGGAAAAAGAGATCTGATCTTGGTACCCCACATATAGTATGTAAGCATTCCTGATAATCTAGGCAAAGCTCTCTTTATAAACTTGAACCAGTACTAAGTTATTATAACTCTCTAATTTGTCCTGGCATTAACACCCACTCACTAAATTACCGAATTATTCTATTTTCCAGGAACTTCAGTGCAGTTTTGTCCTCAGCCGCAACAATTCAGGATGATTTCTCTCTCGAGTCAATGAACGAAATAATACTCTTTGATACCAATGCGTATGTTTTTGAAATTCTCCAGTCTCTGATATCATTTTGAGGATCAGAATTTAGCTTCTTTCATCTGCTACTTCAGAACCAGTATTTTTGATGGCAATGAATTATCTGGAAAAGTCGTTGACGAAGTTGGACAATCAAATCCAGCCATCGATAATATCATTACAAATACAAATACAACGACTTTGACTAACAGTGATTAAAATTTTGTCTAATGTTTTCTACTGATAGCAAACGAGAAGATGTGTAAATGAAACTCGAAATGAAGTAATTAGGAGGCGAACAAGAAAGATAGATAAGATAACAGAGTAGAGGACTGGAGAAAATCAAGTTTGATATGACAGAATTAACGATTAGACTAAAATGGATATCAAATTTTCGGGTTTTCCAAAAAAAAAAGGATTTTGAGAAGTCAAAGGAATTAACATTAACGTTTACTAGACCTGAAAGAGATACCGAAATATCAGGAAGTCTGTGTCTGTTTGATTTTTTCATTTTTCTCTAATCATCACTTTTAACGGGTCAATAGAAGAATTCAAACCTAATGATACCAAATCGATAAGAAGTGAATCCGAAGATTTCCATACCGATTCCGTACTCGAAGCTGGTGACAGAGTGGAGGCTACAATGTCGACAAATGATGTCTTTAAGCGAGTGTTTTTTATCAATTCTAACTTTTCTATAATACAATCTAAAATCTAAAATGAGTGTAAATGGTAAGCATTATTCAGCGGCCTTGAGAGATCGGATGAGAGAGAAATATTTTGAGTCATGTGTTTAAGTTATTGTTGGTATTTCACTTTGTAAGTTTCGTGAAACGTGAAAAATTATTGAAACTTAGATAAAACTAATTGCCTCTCTGCTATTCTGCAATTTTATCTCAATGTTTCCCTCTAAAAGGCTGTTGTCAATGGTAGAAGGGAAGAATGAACATGACGTCAGAAGTAAAGAGGGACAAGTTGACAATGAAATTAAGGATTTTTTCAAAAATGATGGTAACACTGGGATATTTGCAAGTGATGGTGTTTTCCCTCATGGACAAAATGCGTATCCACTAAAACAGGTAGTTAATTACTTATCATAATGTCAGTGGAATAAGGCAGTCGTATCATACAACTTGAAGAATATTGCAACTTTTTCTTCTCCAATAGCTATTATTATTTGAATTTTATAATCCGTAAATAACAGAAATGGCAGGAAAAATTACTACCGCATCATGGAAAAAAGACTGAAAAATCCATCAAATATAATCGAAAGGACAAGGGGTTCCCAGTCATGCTTGGTCAAACTATATCTGAAAAATGGGCCAAAAAGTCGTCACGGCAATCAACTGCGGGAAAGCAAATTACAGGTATATTGGTGATGGTCATCGATAGATTTTTATTTTTATTGAATTTCGAAGGATCTTTTGCTGCTAAAATTCCATGTATGAATAATCATTACTATCCAATTAATGAAAAAAAGAAGTCAGTACTGACTGACATATTTATAGCCAATATGGTTTGATCAAACGAATAGATAAATGTGCAACTCTAAATGAAAATATACTCATTTGCAGGTAATGAAGACAATTCAGCTACAGATGACTACTTATTATCGGAGAAGTTCTTCGAAACAGATGAAGATGTGACATTTGAGTCAACGCAAGATGTCGCAATTACCACGACGCCTTTGTCCAGAGAATCGACACCTCTATATTGGGTTATCCAAGATCCCAGGCTAACGAAGAGAAGACGCACGGAACTTGGAAAAAAGGTTCACTGATTTCAGTTGCGAAACAATTCAATTAAAGCAATTTTGAATTTTCAGAACAAAAACGAAAATAACTTGGATCATAAAGTAATGACCACAGTTACAACAACTGAGCCTCGTCTCAAAGTACATATCGATCGTCGCTTTGAGTTACCGTTGATTGAGGATAAAACAGTCGTATTTTCGGTTACGAACGACGCAAAGATAACAGAATATCAATGGGTCGCTTTACGTGATCACTGTGCTCAAGTTTGATTCTCATTAATTTTAAAACGTCTTTTCACAAACTTGATTTTCTCGTTACTTGCACGCAATAAACGAAAAGTTTAAAATAACTGGAGCCATCTTTGGTTCTCGAGTTTTCTTGGTGTCTATTTATTAAAACTTTAAAAATATGTAGATAACTTCAATCGTGCTAAATTATTAGTTCAAGGTTTTTAGGAGAGTAAGTTTGTGCCTGCTAATTTTAGGATATGAATCAATGTCTTATTAGTCTTAATAAAAAATATTTAAAGAGAACGATCCCGCTGTTATCACTAGAAGGAATTGATCCACCGCATGAGGAGAAAATTGGTGCACTGTTGGGTCAGTCTCATAACGTTACATCACATCGTGTGCAGATTTTGAATTGCAACACAATCTTCATACCAGGTTTTGTATTCAACCAAGGAAACGATCCACCAGGTTTTATTTATCTCAATTTGGCAAAGCGGCATTCTCAGTCCTGCAAGTACTTACGATTCACAAATCAGCTGCTCATGTTTTTAACGACTTTTTTTGTTTTTTAATCACAGAAATTCATCACAACTTAATATTGCTTTCTATTATAGAAACATATTTCTATGTTGGTATTGGACATTTTCCGGATAGAATCGAAAAACAAGTGCGTGCTTACGTTGTTGGGCAACCACCGTTAGTCGTATCTTTTATTAGTTCTATTTTTGCTAACTATAGAAATTAAATAGACTTTTTGTAAAACGAGTATTGCATTTCGCGAAACATTTAATATTTGATGTGCATAGTTAAAACTTTTAGCAATGTTTATTAGTTATTACAGCAGACTTTCACATATCATCTCTACAATTAAGATGAAGCATATACTGATGCCTTCAGTTTATAAATGTTACAGTCATTGCTGAAAATTGCCTGATGTGAAATATTTTGCAAAATTTAAGCGATCAACCGCTGAGAAATTATAATAGTGAAAATGTGATGATCCGTCTACCGAAAACATACCGTACATTCGACATTGATTTCATTTCGGTATTCAATGAAATAGAAGGACGATCGTATGGACACGTTATTACACCAAGCTTACTTGTGCCACCATGTAATGATTATGATGTTATCTAATTCCTTCTCCTATTTTCCATATATCAAATTATTTGCAGTGCCCAATATTTAACGTCCTTCATATTTCACTCTACTTCACCACACTATCGAATCAAATCATCATAACACACTGGCACAAAAGACAAACTGCCTTTTATGAGTTGACAAAAGTTTAATCATTACGACAAGTATAGTGAATTTAAATGCTGAATTTAAGTAAAAGTAGGGTGAAGAATATTTCATTAAAATGAGTATCTTCTATTTTCCATGAAATTTCAAACTCGTATCTTGCTTGTACTTCCTTGATATGAAATTATTGTCTTCTATTTTTAAGTTTCTCCTGCACATTTCCTTTCGGTTCCAGTCTTTACCCTTCCTGCATTTCATTTAACTTATTTCTAACTGCAGACTAAAATACATCCACCATTTCTTTTTCCATATATTTTCCATTAAAATTTCCTTTTCGTTAGCATTATCATTTTTCAATTTAATAAAAATGTTATTTAAACATATTGTCGACTAGTTTGAATGAAATTTTATTTGCGAAAACTTCATTGATTTAGAAATTCCTCGAACTTTCTTCTCTTCTCCTTCTTACGGAATTATCATTTCGATTAAAATTTGAAGTAAATCTTCATCAGTAACAAACAATTTATTATACAAAGATATCAGTTTGGTTACAGAAAGCAGGTGGTAATATGCTGAAAGAGGAATATTTACGAAGTGTTGTTAACAAAAAAGTTGCCACCGTTCATTTCACAAATCAAAGATAAAAAAGAAATGATTAAAGAGTGAAAGCAATAGAGAGTCCATGTAATAGTTTGCTTCATTTCTGCAAAGATTTCGATGAATTCTACCCTTCGAATCAAATTTTAAATTTTGGAATTAATAAAATTAAATGAAATACTCCAACTCATATATTGTTTATACGGTCATTATGAGAATAATATGTCATCATGAAATTGATCATAGAAAAATTGAATATCGGTCATCTGAACTGTTCAACGACGAATGATTGGTATAAAATGGAAGTTATCCTGGCTTTGTGGACTTGCCATATATTCTGCTAATGATAAACCCATGCTTGCTGTAAATTCAGCTCCCAGTAGCCATTACGGATGGATAAATGAATTATAAAATGAATAAGAGGAAAAATCAAACCTGATTGAAATTCATCAAACCACAATCTTTGCTCATATATTGTCTAATTTATTGATTATTTCTACAAATTTACATATCAGGAGCAGGAATTTCGGTAAGTCAGGAATTTTCCCTAACCATTAAGTTACTTCTTTCAATATTGCTTTTGCTAAGGTTGGTAATGATAATTATCAAAGAGAAACTTACGACTACGTTTTGATTTGAGCAACGTTGCTTGATAAATTCTTCTCAACTGTTCGATTGGCATATCATTATCTGTTCGATCAACCTTAATTGATTTTATCAATTCATGAAATAAAATGCAGACGTCCAGATCGAGACTAAATATTACAAAAGAGACTAAATATTTCATTCATAAAAATGAGAATCTCACGATTCAAATTACTCCAGTTCTCTCTTTTTACTTCTAGAAAGATAATGACTTACAATTTTCGACCATGCAATGCAATCCGTAATGAGTACGATAAGTAGAGTGATTGATAACTTCATACTTGTACCAAAAATTTTCAAATTACCCTTCAATGTTGCAAAACTTTGATTCATGACTGATTTATTTGCATAGCGTCAATTACTAACTTTTTGAGCAGTATGTCGATCATTCTAATCTCGATTTTAAATCTTTAGTAAGGTATAAAACGGACGTTTCTGAATTTTTATAAAATAACGATGCAAGAAACTGGGTTAAGAAAGGTCTGATTTTTCTTTGTTAGAACATCTTAAAAATTACAGCGTTGTTTAAAGTGACCGTATTTATATAAGTGAGAAAAGTGATTTAATAAAATAAAGTTATAGGTAGAACAATCATTGACATAATACGCTACATAATACAACAATGCCGTGTGACTTTAAAAAGTGAACAAGTCTTTGGCGGAGTTTACATCAGCTTCACACAAATCAAATATAGTTTTAAGAGTTAAAAAGAAAATCAACGTCGACAAACTTATACTGATAAAATTTCAAGAAGGATGAGCATTTGTTATTATCTATCAAAGATTCATAAATTTGTCTAATTGAAATTCACTCTTTACTTCTTGAAAAAGTTATATAATATAGAAGACTTGGCAACCCTAAACTTTTGCACGATCACTACATCACTTTTTCTTCTCGAATACATTTCAGACTCAATTTGACAATCAAGATTACCTTAACTTTTGAGTTAGTTTAGCAATATGAGAGAAGTATTCTTATCTTTCAATTCTCCATAGTTAGTCTTCTAATGATTTTATTCGTCCAAAAAATTTTTTTAATAAGCCATACATATTTAGCGATAACAGAAGGAAATTTGATGAATCAAGCAAGGAAGCATAAATGAAGATGTGAATTTTTTGGTAGAACGTTTAGCATATATATATATATCATTGTAACAAGTTCTTTAACACAAAAAATAAGCAATTATTGTGAATGGAATGGTTTTAAACCATAAATGTTAAAATTATAGTTCGAAACAACTAGGATTTTGATAAAAACATCAGATTCTTTCATCAAAATGTTCAAATGTTCCTTATTAGAGCTAACAAAATATCTGCACTAACAACTCAATTCTCTACTATTACTTATTGTTTTCTACCTGCTAGTTTTCTTTCATTTTTCATCAATACTTCGATTAATGCTTATTAATTCGCTTTGACAATCTGCAATTTAAAATTGATTTTCTGGCATTTTAAAATTTTTACATGATTAAGTTGCACTTAAAAATTTTAACAAACAGTATTGGAATTTACTGATTCAAGATAATTTTTCCTCAATGTTATTTACGGATTTAAATTAAAAATAGCAGTGAGTCTGATTTTATCTGCATCTCGGAGTCACTTCTCATTTCTAAATATAAAAATGTTTCAGAATGAAAACAAAGAAGTGAAAAGCATAGTAAATTGTGTTTCCGTTGTTTTCGATGTTTGCTATGAATCAAAGCAGGAACTCGTAATATCTACCCTTAGGGTCTGTTTAATTGCCCGATTTTATTGTCTTCATCTACAACTGTAATGGAATACCGTATTGTTCTTTGCCACACCTACAGCCTAAAAATATGTTAATCATAACTCTTTAGTCTTATTAAAATCTAATTTTTTTGCAATATCACAAAATGTATGAACTTCAAAGCTCTATTCATTTCAATTCATGCTTCATTTAAATAATATTTAACTTGATCTTATACCAATATAAGGTATAAGACTCTTTCGTTGAAACGGTCTATTTCACAGATTTTGAACTCAGTAAGAATTCTGTGATAATTGCCTGCCTGCTTTCCTTCCGGTTTACATAAATTTTTGATGCTAGGATGGGAGGAAAAAATTGGTGTCAGGCAGTGCACATCTTATGATCTATCGATTTCATCTATTAGCATTATATCAGAAAGCGGAAACATCTTACAATCATCTCCTCCCAATCTAGATGCTACTACTATGATCGTTCATCCCTTTACTTCCAAAGTTCCAATTAACTTTAATATGATAGAAAAGATAAGGCAAATGATCATTAACTCTTAAAAAGTAAAACTGGAAAAATTTTCGAACGTTGAGTCACATTTTACTGATTTATGGCATCAATGGAAGTTAGAATCTACAAATTATTTCGCATTTTCCTTCACTGAGAAGCTGAATTATAAAGAAAGGAGAAAACGACTACTTAAGCTGCGATTCAATTTACTCCCCACATTGTCACATCCATGGAAAGAAAACAACTTCGAATATAACCTATAGGAAGGAGAAAGTTTTAACTAATTTCAAACGATGAAATCATATTTCTTTCCTCACCCATTATTCATTATAAATCAGAGATTTTATTTGTTGTATTTGATACTTATTTGCACCCATCCCAATCGATAATTAGTTCCCGAAATTTTTGGTCATAATGACCTGAATATTTTAATCCATTTTATTGTTATTAGTGAAAATGATAAATGAAGTATAAATACAAACATCTGAATAGTTTTAGTTACCCTAACTTTTGAATGATATTAAAAAATGTTTGCTGATATCTTTACTACTTCTTAACTTCGTGTGACTATTCTTTTTTCATTCTCTTTACGTTTTTCATCTCAAACCATTTTTTCTTACTTTCCACTTTTGTCATGCTTTTTCTTTAGTATTTCTTCAATATTCATCTTGGCAGTTTAATTTTTAAATGATGGAATTGAATTCAGCCTGCTGTTTTATTCGTGCGTAAAGCTAAAATAATTATGATGTCCACTCATTAAGCATTTGAGAAATGAGTTTTTCCACTTAGAATCTATGAAGAATCACTATGCTCGTAACCAAGTTTTTAGATGAAGGGGAACTATGTAAATAATCTTCTTTTCAAACGAATCATAACTGAATTTTAAACATTTCAGTGCAAATGTCATGCAATATAATTATAGGAAAAAGTTTAACGAATCAGAAATAAATAGATTGGATAAAATCGTAGGTGATCACACAATGGATGGTAGCAAAAGCCATTTGAAATGAACGGAGAAAGAAGGTAACGAAGCTTTATATGAATCGCATCATGCCACAGGTTTCATCATATTTGTGATCACTTCTTTTTTCCTCTAGTGCCACACAGAATTAAATTATCGCATGGCATTTAGTATAATAATTTATAATTTGTAGTACCACCTGAGCCCATATCCTAAAAATATAACATTGCCCTTAATTCGTTGCTTCTAAAAATAATATAACTTGTATGGAATAAATCTACTGAGTATGAAGCAGTTTATATATATATTTCACATACTTATTGTCTCATACATAAATGTGTTGAAATGTAGCAGAATCCTGCATAACATTACGTAATGCTTTTTTCTACTGAGTAAATTAGATGGAAAAAATATGTGAGCAACTGCGTACAAATGCCAATATATTCGAAACCGCCGTGCAAATATGATGTAAAAGTTTTTTTACTGCCCGCATAGTATCAGATATTACAGGATTCTCATTTTAGAATGAATTATATACCAAGTTGAAGAAAGCAATAAATATCTGAAGAAATTCATAACTAAAAGTAAATAAATTGCATGGAATTTGGCAATCTATTGACAAAACTTACAAATTCTGGTTTCTTAGAAAGCCCTAAATAAAATTGAAATAATCAAATTACATATCGTTATTTTTATTTTTCATTCTTCATCAACAGCTGATCTGCATGAAGAATTGATTTCCACAGTTGTTCTTAACTGATAATTTGATTAGTTAATGAAAGTTGAAAGCAAGGATCGCTGAACTAATAGGAACAGGCGCATACGGAATACATTTCAATAATTGCCTGTCAGTACATCTGTCTCTCTTTCATCTATCTGTTCGTACTTTACCAACTGAGATAGACGGATGACGAAGAATCAGGATGTTCTACGAAATAGATACGAATTTGCAAGTACGCGAACATCACCTCTTCTCGAAGATGATAGAGAAAGTGCTATAGATGATGAGGGTAGTTCGTTAGAAGCCTAAGCACAACGGATCTCTTCGAAGTTAGCCAATTTGATTCTCCCTATCGCTTCAGATCACACCTCTTGCAATCATTATTTTCTTCTCCTCCCCACAGCACAAGGTATTACTACTCCCACTACTATTATTACTACGAATAAACGTATCCTTTGCACAGCTCATTGAATCATTTTGGCCAAGTTTCAGAATTTCATTATTCAAATTTTAATCAAAGATCAAGAAGTTATAGGGGTAATTTTCTAATATGGGCAACTTCAAGTTGTACTATTTCTATAGTGACTCCTTTTAATTCAGCACTTTCCAATTTTCTTGAATCCTTTCCCAAATCTTTTGAATTTCACCAATTAATATTACTACCATCTGGAGATAACTTTTTACGACTACTGTCTTCATCATTTCTAACACTGAAACACGGATACTGTTTCTAATGACGATAATAATAAAGGAAAAAATAGCTCTTCCATATCTTCTCTAGTGTTCTAAGATGGTCAGTGATATGTAAATGGCACTCTCTGTAAATCGCAATCCTCGTTTAAATCTCACCGATCACATTTCATTTATTTGATGCAGCTATTTATCGTGTCTGATATGCGAGAAATATTCGAAACGGATTCACGCAGATGACATCAAAACTGTCAATAGAGAAGCAAGTTATCAAAAAAGAGGAAAGACATGAGCGCGGATTTTGTAATCCGTCTCCCCTCCTTCATCTAACTTTTCTTTTTCATGCCAGTCTTCTCTGCTTTAAACTAGTCTTAGTTTTATTAAAGTTTGTATTACAGGTGTTTTAGCTTTTTTATAATATGTATTCGAATCTATAAATTAGGTAAATGACAAATGTAGAACATTAATTCATGAACTAAATTCGAATAAGGAATTTGACATAAAAGGAATATCTCGAAAATTTGGATCAGCAGGAATTTGCTGTTTCACGATTCCTTTCAAAATTTGCAAAATGCGGTATATCACGACTAAAATTCTAATTTTTGATCATTATATTATGAATTTATTATTATTTGACGATATTTAAGTACATCTATAATCGTAATTACGGATAAAATTTCCAGATAGGTTTTCCATTGGCGGAAAAAAGTGGTAAAAAATGTAATGATCTGAATAAGTGAAACAGAATGAATTCGTTATCAACACCATTATTTTAATCTAATTAAAAAAATCAATCAAAATTGATAACTTATTTTTTCCCGATGTTTTGGCACTGCTATTGAAACACTCGATAAAAGTATACGAAATATTGTAGGTGACGAATGGTTCAACATGACTGAGAGCATCCGTGAAATGGTAAGCCATGCCTTGCATTAATTTCAAGTAAATTCGTGTTATGTAAACATTTCTTCATTATTCTCTGTTATTTTCTTAATTAAATCTGAATATCAAAAGTAATAGACTGTTTTCTCAATTTTCTCGTTCATGTCATTCATATTATATAAAAGCCGTATCATATTTTTCAAAGACATCCGGCAGAAAAGTTACAATTGCGGAGATAAATATAAGTGATATCTTTGACAGAAATCAGGCAGAAAGGGTAAAAGTGATGCTTTTTGTGATATGTAATCGATAAGGAAAATGACTGACTTCCATTTTCTGTAATGCTTATACAGCAAACCTAAAAAAATTATCAGTTAATGTTCAGTATCTGTCCGATGAATTTGAGGAATGTTCACCGAGCAGTCGCCTTCAGTCCAGATCACCTCACATCTCTAGCAATGGTACCAGATCACCACGCCGGAAAAGCAAATCACCTCAGCCGCTTGATAACAGGTTCTTACTATATCATCAGTTTTAGGATCCTACTTTATTCATGAGAACCGGCATAATTAGGTATTTCGGCTAACTAGTTTAAAGACACTCGTTTACGTAATTATTTGAAGACCTGATTGGACAACGTCTTTGCCAAAATGTAAATAAGACCTCAAAATCTCAAAAAGTTTGAAGAAATAAATTACAGATCAGTAAAGATGATAGTTATAAAGCGATCTTCCAGAAACTCGAAAGTTAAGACATAAAAGAAGAAATAGAATAAGAAATGAGTTTTCTTTCAGCATTATGAATTCTTATTCATTCCTGTAAATTTCGTCTACTAAATAGGATAAGTTTGGTTTTAGTTTTTCTGCAAGTTGATTTATCAATAACAAAGCTTGTAACATCTCATTTAAAACAAATCAAAAGCTACGCAGCAAATTTCTTACAGTACGGAACGGTGTGGTAACTGTTCACCACAAACTAATGTAATTAGAGATTCGCGACCTGACATCATTGCTTGGCCAACACCACCCAATGTACAAAGTGGGAGTAGCAACAATAATCAGGGGAATGGTTCAGAGGAATCGACAAAGCTATTCTCTATCCTCAAAGTGGCTTCTTCAAGTAAAGTTTTTCCTTTATGATGAAAATGTTGAAAAAATACAATTTTCAAGGAGCATACAGAAAGCTCTAATGAATACTCTCAACTACTTGCTTAAAGTCCTATTGACGGTCAATTGCAGAAATTCAAGTAGTCTTCATATAAATAATTTCTCCTAATTCCTGTGTGCATACAAAACAAGAAGTTAACTTTAGCTGCACCTCGAGGTAGAGAAAGCGAGCTGAAGAAGAAAATACAAACTCTGGAAGACACAGTTGCCGAATATGAGCGACAGAAATATAATGTTATGGGTACATTTAGGTTAGACTAGTGAGCTATTTTCCAAAATTTTCAAATGAATCAAAAAATTCTACAGAAGGAATGTTAAAAAAATTAAATTTTCTTCAATCATGCGTAAATCACGGGAAGTATTACTTGGAAAATTTATCATATATGTTGCAGCGAATATAGAGAACGAGTAGCGGAACGAGAGCGCAAACTAGAAGCAGAATATTCTAGTAGAATCATAGCTCTTAGCGAAGAAGTTCTTGGAGCTAAAAAGGATTTTGAGGCTCGGATGAAAAGTTTTCAAGCTTTACAAGTACCATTCACTGTTCTTTACTCTCGTCTTGCGTTATATTTTTTCAAAGAATTGTCGATAATTAGCTCCTTGTTTCTAAAATATGTGCCATCAGTTCACTAACAGTGGTGTGTGAAATTAAGAAAGAAAAATACAGAAATAATTTTTGCTCCCTTAAGTTTCCATTCTTCCTGAAGTTGGGTAAGATCTTGAACCCAATTTAATCTAGGACAAATTTGAGCGAGAAAAAGAACAAGCTCTCGAAAAATTACGCCAGGAGCATCAGAAGGAAATCCAGTTACTGGAACAACGTTTTTCCGAGTCACAGTTACTAAATCTGGAGCAGAAGTAGGTTATTATGAGGTTTCATAAATTAAAATAGTTCCTATTTCTACTTTTATGGCGAGTACTCATCCGGAAACCGAATGTATACTACAGATACATGATTGAAATTCAACGACTAGAAGAAGAACGGAAAAGCTTAAAAGCTGAAAAGGAGCGACTAGGAGAGACATTTGAAATGAAACTCCGAAGGGCACAAAGTTTATACGAAACAGAGTTAACAGCAGCTAAAATGCTGTATTCGAAAGAACTTGAAGCTCTACGAGATCATGAGGAAGCTCTCAAAGAGGAACTTTTAGCACGGTAATACTTATATTCAGAGCACAGAATTCACAGAGAATCCCAGATATAGTCAAATACCAACATTTACTGACAACTGACAATCAAGTAACTTGTACCGATTAGTGTTATATTATAAAACTGGCTTCTGAGGCA